>CAJNIZ010009036.1:65815-81070 GCA_905231905.1 Symbiodinium pilosum
TTGGCAACCTCCCTGTAGTGTGACGTGTCAGGATCCTTCCAGCTCACTCCTGCTTTGAAACGGGAACTTGAGTTCCGGGCCAGGGGGTAAACTTGTAAAGGGACCTCTCTCTCTCTCTCTCTCATTCCATGCCATACCTTTCACTCTGATCTTTTGGACTGCTTCGGCTGTGCTTCTTGGGGCATTCTCTCTCTTTTGCTCTGAGGGGTCTGAGCAGCCATCAGACTCATTAGACTCCCTTTTCACTGCCACCCATCCCTGCTCGCTGTCACAGCCACCAGAAACCTGGTTTTGCTGGAATGTTGCTCCCTGTAGCCTCAATGCAGCCCCATTTGGCCAGCAGATAACATGCAGATGCCCAAAGGGGTCCGAATCCTTCACTTCACGGCTCTAGCACTGCATCTATGTTTCCGCAACGTCTTGAGATGCGAGGTGTACGTCACAAGACAATTTTCAAAACTGGGGACTATTCGCCGTCAGGCCGTGCAATCTAAGTCCCCCACCAAGATCTTCAGGTCAGATCTCATCTCCGGCTTGTCCGCTTTGCAGAAACCTCCCATGGACCTTGCAAGCACGCAAGTTGAACGGCAATCGGGTTGACAGGGGGAAACTTCTGAAACTCCTCAGACCACTGAAAGGCTTTCAATGCTGTCGTGCTGTCCGGTGAGGTGCGTCCGGTGCCTGTTTCCCAAAACCATAGGCGGTTTGGGCCAGGAAGCGGCAACGTGCCGGAAGCCGATGGCTTGGACGAGTGAAGCATCTCGGCTTTAGGTACAGTACCACATGGTGCCACGTTCTCGCAGCTCAGAATTGGAATGCTGGATGAAGTTGCTGTTATTGACGACGATGAGGAGGAGGATGATGAGCATAGATATGACAGTGATTATCACTGGGAAATGAATGCCTTCATGAATCGTATTTCAATTTTGCT
Organism: Symbiodinium pilosum; assembly: GCA_905231905.1. NCBI lineage: Eukaryota > Dinophyceae > Suessiales > Symbiodiniaceae > Symbiodinium > Symbiodinium pilosum. The sequence goes on from CAJNIZ010009036.1 coordinate 66,747, forward strand.
GCGGATGATCGCAACTATGATGACCCGGTTAGTGGCCAGCAGGAGATGACTGCCCTTGAAAGAGCTCAAACTCCAAGACGCGGCTTCAGTCCATTTACAATTTTGGCAAAGCAAAAGCGCGAAAGCGTGAAAAGCTGGACAAAAACAAGAAATTGGACTGCATCTAGGAGCCAAGCATCTGACAAAGTTGCAGGAAACTTCAGCGCCTGGCACAGAGTCGCCGTAGCTTTGGAAGGTATTGCCGAGTTTGGTTACTGCCGCCTTGAAATTCAAAGCTTATGCGTCCGGTCAGAGTTCTTCCAGTAAATGCACAACGCAACATAACCAGTCCATGTCAGGTCCACAAGCTGGCGTAGAAGATGGCCAAGATCTCTGCCGAACATGAAGTGCCGCTTTTCCCTTTGTCAGACGCGCGCGCAGGGTTGGGCGAGGGGTTACGTTGAAACGGCTTAAACCCCATGTTTAAGCAACACATGTTTACACAATGGGGGGCTGTAGGCGGGAGATGTTCAAGCGGTTTGGACTGTTGCAACAAATGTTTAAACGCCCGCATGCTTAAACAAAACCTTATTTGGGGTCCCTGCTCGGAGTCTTTCAGTGAGGTTCCAACCAAAAGGAGAACACGTCTGAAGTTCCAACGTTTACTCGAATACACGCAGAATGCTTAAACATGTTTATGAACATCCCAGAGGAAGAATGTTTAAACATATCTAAACGAGCCAGTTGTTCAAACAACCTCCTGTTTAAACAGATCCATACCCGCGTCATGTCTGCCAGTTAAACACCCTTGATATGTTTGGGCGTTTAAGCTTCAAACGTGTCTAGCCCAGCCCTGCGCATGGGAGCATGCCGCTAGAACATGCCAGAACACAACTTCACAAGACACTTCAAATTGCGGCCTCCAAAGTCAGATAGCATATGGGCTGTCAAGACTGTCGCCCCAGCCTTTTTCTGCTTACAAAACTTCACAGGAAGTGCACAAGCCGTAGCAAGATGCCGTCCATGCTAGTTTATACAGATTAGATCGGAGTAATACATTATGAGCTTGCTTGCTTTGGCGGCAGTCATGTGATTGTGCTGTTTTCGTGGCTCTTCATAGTTTGCAAGTTGCCTCTGCTCTGCAGTTCGTGGCTTCCTTGCTTCCACTCTTAGCTCCTGTCATGGCAGAGCTACAGATCCCAAGAGTTGAGGCTACGAGTGCGCATCCAGACCCTGAAGCCTCAGGGCCTGGCGCAAAGGAGGCCACCGCATTGTTCACCAAGGCAAAGATGGACAAGTTGTCCAGCATCAAGGACTCAGCACACCAGACCACGAATTCCCAGGGTCGCCCAACACATGAACCCCGGAGCCCAGAGCTTGAGAGCTAAAGCCAAACTTTACTTGATTCAAGAACCCCTGGGTTGTTGTTAAGGAACTTANNAAGTTACTATATTGGGGAAACTTTATTATTTACTATATCTACCCAGTATGGTAACTTAATTTAAGTTCCTTAACAGCAAACCAGACCCAGTATGAGATGCCCTGCATGCCGGCCTGCCCCGGCCGATAGGACACCTTTGCCACTCGGAGTCGCTGCAGGGCACTGGCTAACCTTGGAATTGCTGGCACCTTGAACCCTCTCAAAAAAACTTAGTTCAGGGGGGAGGCTGTTGCTGTTGCTGGGCCCATTTGATCTGCGGCTCCACCTTTGGGCTTGGATTTTTCTAAGATCGGTACGCGCTTCTTTTTCTTTCACTCGCCGCGAAGAAGTCTCGCGTTGCGAAAGTTAACTCCTTTGGAGTCGGGGTATGCGCTTCAATGATGATGATGACGATGATGACGTCTGACAGCTGTAAAGGCCCTTGTCCGAAGGTTGGGGACACACTGGCTCAGAGAAAACGAATCACAGACCAGACGAACCGACTCGCGCAACGTGGATTCACGCACCAGTCGATTCACACAAGCCAACTAAACCGTACAGTAAAAGCTGCAGATCCCAAAGCCCCTAAGCCATGAAACCAAAAAAAAGCTGAGCCATAAAGCATCAGAGCCCTGCTTCACCACCTGCACCCTGAAACTGCCAACACCAGTTTAATCCCTGAAGCCATGAAGCCTGAAAGCCCTCCCGTAAGCCCCAACAGACCAATAGAACACTCTACCCCCCAAACCCCAAGACCCCTCAACCCTAGAACGCCTATATGACCCTTGTACGCTGCTTATCTAACCCGAACACAAGACAAGCTGTAGGCACTGGAATGGGGCCGGTGCTTTTGCTGTCGGGTCTTGAATTGGACCAGTGTTGGTACTGGAGTTGTGCTTTTACGCTGGTCCACTTGTCCATACGAAGTTTACGACACGGCCATTCACCTTCACAACCTGCTGCAGTCTACGAGTGAAACAAGAAGAGTCTTTCTAAGCGGCTGAGCGCACAGCAGGAAGCTGCTCGACTTAGCTCCGCTGTCCTGTTCCAAGAGATCGCCAAACAAAGAATGTGCCAAGTGCCACTGCATATGTAACAGCAGGAAATCGCATGAATAGTACAATCCAGGTGGCCCTTACAGTATGAGATGGCACTGCCACTTTCAACGAGATGTCCGGACAGAAGCCTCGAGCGCCAGTGCGACTGGCTGCAACCAGTCTGAGAGGAGGACCATGGCCGCCTGCCACGACAACAGAGCAACACCAATCATCATCAATCATCTAATCCTAGTCATAGCAGAACAGCCGTTACAACGCCATGGCAACGAAGAACAGAACGCTCAGTCCAGCAATGGCGAATCAAAACACTTGGCTGGGGTGAATTGCTTACTTGCCGCCTGACCTTCATGCTGCCCTTGGTTCGTTTCCGCATGAGCACCTGAATTTGCCGGGCAAAAGCTTCATATGCAAGATTCAGGCTTTCAGTCAGCCTGCTCTCTGTCCTTCGACAATTTCCGTTAAAAAGGTGTCCAAACTTGTTGCAGGCTCTCGAGACATAAGCAGAGGTGAACCATAATCAAAACTCAGTGAGATCTTATCCGAACTATGAAGTAGAAACTTGCAAGCAAAAAGGCTTCCCCCGTCACCCGACAGTTCAAACTTCTTCCTCCTGCAGGACTGCTAGTGCCTCACTTTAACCGAGTGAAACCAAACACCTCACTTCAGTACCCCTTCTAGAACAGCCACATCCGCAGAATCTCAAACTCCGCGCTCCAGGCTTCGCACCACGACTTTCCGGAAGCCAGAAAGCAGGAGGCAATGTCTACCTTCTGAAAAAGAATAACCACATACAATGCGATGTTAAACTGCAGCAATTTAGCAAGGCGAATGCGGGTGAATCTAACTGTGAAGTGACCCACCTGGGCCATCCTTGCCTCAGTGGTATTTTGCCTGATTTATTTACTCCGTTCTCAGCACAAAGATCTCGATTGGCTCTGTGCACAAGCACCGCTAAGTCAGAAGGGCTTGTTGGCACCGCTCAACGCTGCTGAAGAAAGTAGCAGGAACAGCGAAAGTTCTGCGATGTTGTATCAACGGAAGGTCCTTCCAAAGCGCACCTACGGCAAGCACTGCAAGCACTGCAAGCTGAAGCGGCACCTGGCCCGCATTCTGCCCGGGTCTGGGAGAAGCCTGGCATGAGGCGCATGCATCCGACAGACATAGTCGGCTTGCTTGACTCTTCGGCCTTGTAGAACTCCTCGAAAAGTGTCCTCTTGCAATGTCGCTTCCCCAATCCACTAGCCCAGAGAACTGGCAGCCATCTAGCGCAGCTGAAGCAGGTGAACAAGCAGTACTGTCCTCTTCCCGCGACGAACGCAAGACCGTCTTTAGGAGGCTTTTCGGTGCCTGGTGGCAGCTCCAACCAGTTGAGGCTGGGAGGTCCAAACCCAGAATATTCGAGGATGCTTTGCTTGGGGGCCCAAGCAACATCACTGACATCTGGCGGACAGCTGCAAGTAGGCAGAACTTCCATGTGTCCAGACCTCTTTTGAAGCAGTGCCAACTTTTGCTTCCGGAACCCAGGTTCCGGTGAGCTTTGCGACCTGTAAATTGCAGGCAGACGCTATCTTTTGGGAATCGCAGCGGGCTCTAAGCTCTGAAGTTCAAGGTGCTTGGTTCCACAGGAGTCGAGGGCTACAGTATTCAGGGCTGACGACAGCGGCCTCAGCATCTTGCCGGGGAGCCTCGATCGCCTGCCATGCCACGTGCTCTAACTCTAACCATGCAAATCTGGCTCACCTCCTGCTTGGTGCCAATGAAATACACGAACAAACCGGCCTACTAACAACCAGCCAATGTAATCTAGCTGCGTCATCTCGCATACTTCGTGGGTTCATCCAGCATTCAGGGCCCCTGCCAAGCTCAATTGTGTCAGTTCTGTATAAACCGCAGAGATCCGTTTTTTTGTCCCAGCTCATGTGGATGTTGTACGTCTCAGTCGCCAAACCCTCAGGCTCTCAGCACCGCGTCGGCGCAAGACAGCTACAGGTTGACGGGGGTTGTCCAATGTTTCCAAATTCGTTGCCCAAATCTCCATCAGGATGCAGGATTCAGTTTCGCGTGCCACAGCAAAACCCTCTGCTGTGCTCGCCGACCGAACCCGTCGCCGTCAATCCTACGTACTGGCCTTGCGTAATGGCTTGGCAATGGGCTTCCACGCGCTATGCACGCGCTGTGCACGCGCGAAGTGTTAGCATCTTTATATACTGGTTCCGGGGCAACATGAAGACACAGACAAGGTTTTTCAAATGACGTCGATCAACAGTTTTTGTGAAAACACCGAGCTCTCTTGCCACGTAAGTATGTACAGCAGAAGCATCTATCCCCAAGCGCTCGTGCGCCAGTGGCGAACTACAGGACTGACATTTCTTTCGGTGCCTGGATGGCTAATCGTTCAGGGTTCGTGGGTTGGGTATAAGTGGAAGCATCTGGCACCAGTGAAGTTTGGCTCGCCAGGACATGCTCTGCTAGCTGTAGCTGCCATGAGCTCTGCTAGCTGCCTTGTGTCTGTGCCGTTCCGACCAGAATGCAACATAGCTGGAAAACGATCCTCAGTCCTTGGACCGGTCAACTGTGCAAAACGACCCCAACAGAAAGACCCGAAAGAACAACCCAACCCAACCCAAACCTGCCAGAGTCAGAGAGAGCAGCAAGGGCGGCATGCATCTCAGAAGTTTGCGCCAGGCACGGAGCAGAGGCACTGCTGAAAGGGAGGAGGCCTAGAACCGAAAAGAGCACCGAAACCGTAATCTTTTTGGATCAGCCAAAAAACTTGGCATGTCAGAGTTGGCCTCCTTCTCGTCCAAGTCCATGGGCTCTGGTGGTGGCCTAGGGACGATGCTGACCTCTTCTATTTGTGGAAGCACAAAGCCCAGGCCTCGACGAGCAAAGGGATGCGCGGGCATCTTCCACTTCCACCAACTTCTCAACTTCGGCCTTGGGACAGCAAAAGACGAAGCCTGATGCTTGCGGTTCGTGAGCTGAGGATAATTCAGACCATGGCCCGAAGGCTCAGGAACCCAAAGACTTAGCTGCGGCCGAGTCTCATCGACCAATCGAAAGAACACCGCATTCTCCTTGCGTCGACCGTGTTTGGATGGGATGACTTGCAGGTTGGAGAAATGGCTCGCCATCCAAGCTTTGCGTTGATGGGGTGGAAAGGGCAGGCGATCGCAGGTCTCATCCATTACATCACTCAAAGCGGAAAATGCAGAGACACCATCAGAACAAAGGAGTTCTGGAGCTGGAAGAAGGCTGCCATAGCCACAGCCTGAGGCTCTAGCAAACATACGCTTCCCATCTTGGTCAGCGAGCCCATCGCCACTGCCTTCAGTTGCTGTCTGTATGACGCGGCTGCTAGCATGATGATGATGATGATTATAAAGAAGAAAGCCAGGAACCACTGTAGATGAAAGAAACCACAGAGGATTGCGGTTTTCCTTGAAGCTGCTCAAAGGTGGTCGTGCGTGCTGAACCCCTCTGGTCGGAAAAACGGGGCTGAGAAAAATACGGTTGTACCCCGCTGATCAGCTTCGATGCTAAGGCATCACGTGACTTCTGGGATCATGACGGGTCTTCGCATCGGCCTCGAGAATCTCAGAAGCTTAGAATCTCAGCGCCTCAAATCTCAGCCTTCCTTGATCTGAGGTCTGCGCGTGGGCTCTGGCTCTGAACCCAGCTGCGAACCCATCCTCACGTAACCCATGTAACCGCCCTCACAGGAAGACGTGAACGCCCAAGCGCTTATAGCACTGGATCAACCTTCCCGCTGCCTATGCTGCAGTGCGACAGCCCTTTACAATGTCCCACACGGGGCACCGGGAGGAAATTGAAAACACAAGAAGGTTGCTCTACAACATCAAGTGGCTGCCAACACTGCATGGACCGGGGCCCTCACCCTCCGCGGGGCAGCACGTGCCTGCAACGGAAGTTTCTTTCACATGACTGTCTGAAGTTGGGCTTGAAAGCTTCATAAATTCTCTGCTGCAATTTCAGACGACACGAATGATTTAACATGGAACAGGTTTCTCACTTCTCGCCCTAATTCCTACACAACTACGACGTTGGGTCCACTCAGCCTATGCGTTCAGAAATCTAAGCCCCGTCATGTTGACAAGCTGTCAACGTGAACTTTACACGCCCTGCAGAGCTCAGGAATAGGACAATTGGAAGTGATGGGCTAATGGCTAAAGGTTTCCCGTCCGGAGTCCTTGGCCCGCTTCTCCCGTGCGTCCTCCTGTTCGGGACAAGAAAGAACTTGAACTGGATCCAAGCCATTTTGTACTTCATTGGTGAGAAAATGCTTCAACTGAATCTTCAAGAACAGTCGGACTGAGATGGGCAGCTCAGATGGACCTCAGGTGGTGGAGGTGGCGCTGGAGCAACTAGACAATCGCCGGAACGTGTAGGAACACGTTGTCACTTTAGCGGCCGGAGCTGCAAAGCAACACAGCGGCTCTGCCATTGTGGGATTTCAGAACCTCAAACTATACCTACTTACGACCTTTTCTTGACAAACCACCATTGCAGGGTGAGGTCGAGATTCCAGCACATCTCGACATTTTTTTCAGCGAGCGGGGCCTGCACTCTCTCCGCACGTCTCTTGCGCTTGCGGCGCCTTGGCCAATCAACCGTTCCAAATAGATCTCGAAGCAAAAGTCTATGAAGTGTACAACCGCTGCGTCTCGCTTACATGTTGACAGCCTAGGCCAGTGCGCAACCTGGCAAAAGCACTTTGGGAAGCACCCCTAAAAGTTGTTGAGTTCAGAATTTCAGAATCACCGAAAGCTGAGGGCGGGACGCTGCTGCAGGTCCTCAAAAAAGTGCAGGCTTCGGAGATAGTCTGCGTTGCGCATGTAAGATTCTTGTGTCCCACTGAGCCGGTGAACCCTATTTGAATCTGAAGAATGAGAGAAGCCTGGAGGGTGAATCTTAGGGCCCCTTGCCACTGCCAAAACCTGAGCCGCCCTTCTCGGCTCCCCAAAAAAGAGCTTCTACTCCAAGGGGGTTTTGAGGTGTCATGGCTGATTCTGGCTCCTGCATCAGCGTCAATCCACACCTTGGTTTGCTTCAAGTTGAGTCACAAGAAGACAAGCTTCTCCGGACTGCCAAGGAGCTCCGGAAAAAGAAATCAAACCTACTCTGCTCTTTCATGTACCATATCTGTCACTTCGTCCTGAAACCTCTCCGGTTCGAATAGGGACTGTGTCTACTCTGGATCCACACAAAGAAATCTCTGCAAATCTCAGGGGTCAGCTCCTGCGTCGACATCACACCAGGCCTTACCATGGCAAAGCCGCAAAGCAATGTCTCGGCTTCTGCCACAAACTTTGCTAATCCTACTAGCAACCGACTTTTCGTGGATCTTTGTGCCATCCAAGTCTCTGGGTTCGGCAGCTTCGGGAGGCCCATGGCTCTTTGCTTCTCATGCCAAGGGTGAGCATTTCCTGTCCGGGATATGCTAAACAACACTGCTTGCACACGAGGCTTTGGAATAAGTTCTTGGTGGGATACACACTCATCACGCGTGCGAGGGGCCGCCCACATTCTCTTAGCGGGACCTTATCTGGGTGAATTGCTATTCGTCTGCTCTCAACCACGTAGGGTGTGGAGGTCGGTACTGGGGTGATTGCGGGTGCCTAACAACATCTGCCAGCTACCAACTTGTTCTCAAGCCACTGAGCACACCAAGTTGCTCGTCACGTTGTGCAGCGCAATAGCGAGCTAATTATGTTCTGGAAAGGCACAATTAGCCAAAGCACATTCCTGGCTCACCGCCGTGAAAACAAATAGCCAAGAATCAGGACTCAGGACGCGTTGCCGTTTTGCGCTAGCGCACGGCCGGCTCAGTCCAGCACGACGGCCTCGGCGATGTGCAAATCTACAGTCTACCTCAACAAAAGCTTGAAAACATTTAGATGGTACTTGGCTTCGTTGAGAAGGGCACCACGTCCGCAGCTCTCGCGGCCCGACGCTCGCGCATGCGCTGACGCCTGGAGTAAAAAACCCTCAGAGGATGCAAAATGTCTTCGCTGCAAGGCTCCCGCCTTGCAACCTCTTCCTCTGCCTGCAGAGCAGCGGAGCGGAGCGGAGGGCTTGGTGCTGGGCTTGTTTGCAACAACCCAAACGGCTCCATAAACCACTGCAGCTCTTAACGAAACAGTTTGCATTTGCATGGGATGTTGAGCTTCAGAAAATATGTGGCAAGCTAGATTTCCGAACGGAGGGCCATCGAGCCGGCCTTCTTTTGCTTCAGCTGCTCTTGTTGCTGCCTCATTGAGGAAGCATTTGCTGATATCCCTTGGGTACAGGCTGTTTTCTCTCAATGCTTCACATGCAGATGCGTCTGATCCGATGCGTGAGGTGCTGCAAGCTGTGCCGACCTCAGCTCCTCCGCTTGCTTCAGGAGCTTGGCCTTCCTTTCCAGCCTGCAGAGATCAGAGATGACATGGCGCAAAAGACGGGATGTCTCCAAGCCCTAGACTCCCCAGACTGTGCTTTCAGCAATTACCCTGTGTATCAGCTGCCCGCCATTTCACCTGACCGCCCGAGGCAAGCCAGCATCACGAGGATCAGCCGGCCGCCCCTATATTGGTCAATATCTCACCCAATATGTTTTGCGGTTGTTGCTTTTTTTCACTTTGATTCTTGATCTGTTTGTGTTCATCCTTGTCCGTCAACGTCAAAGTCTCAATATATTTGTGTTGCGCATGTTTTTTTGTGCGTCCTTTCTTGGTCGCGATCAATTTCATTAGGTGTGACCACTTTGCGTCTTCTAAAACTCGACCTGCTCAAAGCATAAGCACTTGCATTCATTGACTCTAGGAGGGTTAAAAAAAGGATTTGTGTGCTGTTAGAAGAAGAATCCTTGCTCCACTCCCTTATCTTTATAGCTTAAGTGTGTATACAAAACAGTCAAAGCTTGTGCTTGTTACTTGCGGCGTAACTGTTGACATGGTAGCGAGCGCAATCCTTGACCGGCTTTTTGGTAAACCCACCAAAAGTGCAGACTTTTGTCCGTTGTGGCAAGAATCAAGACTGGGAGGAATGGGCATAGAGTTATGGCCATCCGGTTGGCATGTGCGGCGTGGGGGAACTTCTTTAAGCACTGTCCTAGTTTTCACAAGATTTGGACAAACATGTTGTCCCCTTTGTTGGACGTATGGATTTCTGGCTGTTTTTTGAGGTTTCCCTCAAAAATAAAATCAAGTTCCTATCATCTTGGATAATTGACCGTATGATAGCGTCTGACAGCTCGAGGTAATTGCACGTGCCTGAACTCCCAAGACAAGCCAGCATCATGAGCATCAGCTGCCTGCCCTTTTACCTGACCGCCCGAGGCAAGCCAGCATCATCAGCACCGAGGCAAGCCAGCATCATCAGCATCAGCGAAGCTCTGACATTTTTCTTTTTCGAATTCCTTAAACTGGTGTTTCAACGGCGAGAGTCTGCGGAGGGGCCCCGCCTGCCTGACAAGTTTGCAGTAAGCAACTTAGGTGCTTTACCCTGAACCTCCACAATTTGAGGTTAACCCTGAAGCTCTGTTGCACCACTTAACTTGGGACAAAAAAATTATTGGAGATAACTACAATCCTAGACTATACCCTAAAACCCTAAACCCTCAAACCCTAAACTTCGAAACCCTAAACCCCCTTTTTTAGCACCGAGAGCTTCGGGTCACCCCAGGCTGCGACAGAGCCGTCGGCCGGGATGGCGGCAAAAGCTCGCTGTGTGGCAGCGACCTGCACCTGAACAAACCCCTAAACCCCTAAACCCCTAAACCTTAATTGTGATTTCAGCAAGAACTTGAAGGAGATCCAGCTTGACACAGTGCCAAAAACAGTCTTGATCTCGTACTTTGTCAAGCACTTCTACCGTGTATATGTGTGCATTAGCAACACTTTTCGCGTCTTGTGGTTTTCATTTTGCGTTTTCAGGAGATGGCATGTCACCACACTGCCTGCTGGCCTGCTCCTTCGGAGGTTTAGGGTTTTTAGGGTCTAGGGTTTTTGGGGTTTTTGTGGTTTAGAATTTTTAGGGCTTAGGGTTTTCAGGCTTTAGGGTTTTTAGGGTTTAGAGCTTTCAGACACGCGCATCAGGGTTTCAGGGTTAAGGGGTTTGGGTTTTAGGGTTTTTAGGGTTTAGGGTTTTAGGATTTAGGGTTTTTAGGGTTTAGGGTTTTTAGGTTTTCATTTTGCGGGTTTAGGGTTTTTGGGGTTTAGGGTTTTTAGGTTTAAAGTTTTTAGGGTTTAGGGTTTTCACGGTGTAGGGTTTTTACGGTTTAGGATTTTCAGGGTTTGGGGTTTATAGGGTTTAGGGTTTCTAGGGTTTAGGGTTTCTAGGGTTTAGGGTTTTTAGGATTTAGGGTTTTTAGGGTTTGGGTGGTTTTTACGGCTCAGGGTTTTTAGGGTTTAGGCAGTGCGTGCAGTCCTGTTTGCTCAGCACGCACTCCCAAATCATCATCCAATGCGCACTCTTCTTGCATCCAGCGCGCACTCCTCGAATCTGTATCCACTGCCGAGGGTTTGTAGGGTTTGAAGTTTTTCGGGTTTAGGGTTTTTAGGGTTTAGGGATATTTGGGTTTAGGGCTGTTTAAGGTTTTTAGGGTTAAGGATTTTAGGGGGGTTTCTAGGGTTTAGGTGGGTTTTTGCGGCTTAGGGTTTTAATGTTTTTAAGGTTTTTAGGGTTTAGGGTTTTTAAGGTTTTTGTGGTTTTGGATTTTTAGGGTGTAGGGTTTTTAGGGTTTAGAGATTTTGGACACGCGCATCAGGGTTTTAGGGTCTGGTTTAGGATTTTGAGGGTTTAGGGTTTTAGGGTTTTTAAGGTTTAGAGTTTTTAGACACGCGCCCCCCACCCGTATACACCCACGCGCCCCCTACCCGTACACGTACATGAGAACATACGTACACCACGAATTCGGGTTGACGGGGGAGGGGGGGGAGAGCGGTGGAGCGAGGGGGGGCCGGGGAGGGACGGGGAGGCCAAATACTGCACCTGCCAACAGTTCAGGACCAAAAGTTACAACTATGCAAAAAAAAATTACAACTAAGCAAAAAAGTTACAACTAACCCCGCTACCCACATGTGTCTCGTGTTTCAGTTCGGTCTTCCCTTCTGTCTGTCGCTTTTGTCATGCTCGCTATGGTTTACAATGTCTTTGTAGTGTTTTTGCTTTGATTACTTATTTCCCCGTTTGCTTCTTGCTTTCTTTCGCCATTTTATTTCCCCGCGAATGTTCGTTGGTTCTGTCCCTAATCTCAGTCGAATCCCAACAGCCGCGCGAAGCGGACCAACATAACGTGCCGTCTATCGCACCAGCCCTTGAAGAGCTTTTGTATCTTCAAGGCTGCCCGGGCCATGATCCAGCCGCAGAAGAGCTTTTGTATCTTCTTGGTTGCCTGGGCCATGACCGCCAATATGCTGCTAACAACAAGAGTGACAATCATAATGATAAAAACAAAAACCGTCATGAAACTAGCAATAACAATTAAAGGACCGGAGAACCCCACATGTGTAAGTTACCCTGGATTTAAATGATATACTATTAAGATAGCGTCGCCCGGCCATACAAGAAGACATGTATGAAAGAATGCTGGTGGGCCCGTGCCTCCGAACCTTTGCTGGGGGAGCGCGATGAGCGCTGTTCTAGTGAACAGGTTGGGTCACAGCTTCTGACCATGTCTCAGCTTGTATGTACTCATGAAAACGCTGTCAAGTCAAGTATGTATGTATGCATGCATGCATGTATGTATGTATGTATGTATAGTCATACATAATCAAAAATCAACCGAATTTTGAGAATGCTCCACACGGGAGCACGACTCTGAACGAAGACTCAATGAAATTTCGAGGATGCTCCGCACGAGAGCGCAATTGTCGTCAAAATTTTCAGAATGCTCCACACGGCAGCGCGATTTTGAACGAAATAACTTCAAAATTTTGAGGATGCTCCGCCCGGGAGCGCGATTTTGAACGAAATCTTCAGGATGCTCCGCACGGGAGCGCGAGTTTGTAGTTGAAAATTTCGAGGATGCGCTGCACGGGAGCGCGATTTTCTTCAAAATTATGAGGATGCTCCGCCGGGAGCGCGATTTTCTTCAAAATTTTGAGGATGCTCCGCACGAGAGCACGATTTTCTTCAAAATTTTGAGGATGCTCCGCACGGGAGCACGATTTTTTCAAAATTATGAGGATGCTCCGCACGGGCGCGCGATTTTTTCAAACTTCTGAGGATGCTCCGCACGGGAGCGCGATTTTCATCAAAAGAGGACGATCTTGAACGGATCAGTTTGGTACGGAATTGGTACAGAAATCCTTTCTTAAACGATCAATTGTTGAACGATGAATACGACGAATCCTATACCAATCCTATACCAAAACGACACCCCAAGAACCTCCCTCTTGAGAAAATAAATCGACGAAATTTTGAAGATGTCTCGAGCGGGAGCGCGCGAGGATGTCTCGAGCGGGGGCGCGATTTTTGAAGATAAATCATCAAAATTTAGCGAATGCTCCGCACGGGGGGAGCGCAATTTTGACCGATTTAAATCAAGATAAACCGAAGAAATATTTCGAGGATGTCTCGAGCGAGAGCGCGATTATTGATGATGCGAAAATCATCAGAAAGTCAAAAAAATCGAGCTGTCTCACGCGGGAGCACAATTTTTGAAAATGCAGAATTCGGAATTTTGAGCATGTCTCGATAGGGACTCCGATTTTTGAAAATCGGAGCGCGACCAAACCGATATGGACCCCCCCCTAGCAAGACTACTTTACAGGCGATCTCGCCTCTCTGTTGGGTCCATCATCGATATAAAAACGTTCATTTTTTGAGGATGTCTCGAGCGAGAGCGCGACGCGATTTTAGAAGAAACGGAGATGTTCAGAGGCTCAAAAAACATCGAATTGTCGCGCACGGGAGCGCATTTCTTGATAATTCAAAAAGTCTAAAAAACGCGATAGTTTTTGAGGATGTCTCGAGCGAGCCTCTCAGTTGGATCCATCATCGATCAAAAAAACGTTCATTTTTTGAGGATGTCTCGAGCAAGAGGATGTCTCGAGTAAGAGCGCGAGTCTTGAAACAACACAGGCGCGCGACGGAAGAGCACGCTGCGGGCGCCGGGCGATGCCACATCGAGACAACTAGAACCCCACAGTAAATGTGGGCAAAAATCACCTGGGGCCAAGCCTCCACGGTTCCCGGAGCTACGCCACCTGGGAAGGGAACGATGCGGCTATCTCCGAACTTGCACGTCTGCATGGGTCTTCATTCGCAGCAACCGGCTATCCAGAAAACATGTCTACATGTCGGGGGCGAGGATTGAGCGGCTGGGACAAGGTCGCTGAAAGCAGGCCGACGGCGAATCACGCGAGAGCAACTTCAGCATGCGCCTTCTGGATCTTCGATGAGTTGCTCGGCCTCGACTGATCCACGCGGGTCCTGCCCAAAACACGCGCAACAAAGCCAAAAAACAAACTCAGTAATCACCGACTTGAGCCTCCAGGTTTCCTGAGGATCCACGCACCGCCTGCCCAAGACAGGCACGCAGCTTGCGGATCAACTGAAACTCCCAAGCACGATCCATCATGCAGTGGTTCGTCTACGCCTCCAGCTCGGCCTTCAACGCAGCGACCTCCGCCCCCAACGCAGCCTTGGCCAGGGCCCAAAGCCTACCCTGAAATGATGTTCTGGCGCGCTCAAGGGGGACATTGGCGGCTTTACACTAAACGTGGGTGTTTGCGTGTACATGCCAAGACAGTTGTCCATCGAAAGGCAAGCAGTCCGGCACAAAGATCGCAGCTACAAGCGCCGGGGTTAACACACATCACTCGGTCAGAATAACCTCATCTACTGCGGACGCTGGCATT
>CAJNIZ010009036.1:83034-108611 GCA_905231905.1 Symbiodinium pilosum
CAGCCGCCCGCCCTTTTACCTGACCGCCCGAGGCAAGCCAGCATCATCAGCATCAGCCGCCCGACCCTTTACCTGACCGCCCAAGGCAAGCTAGCAGCTAGCATCATCAGCATCGGCCGCCCGCCCTTTTACCTGACCGACCGAGGCAAGCCAGCATCATCAGCATCAGCCGCCCGCCCTTTTGCCTGACCGCCCGAGGCAAGCTAGTATCATCAGCATCAGCCGCCCGCCCTTTTACCTGACCGCCCTTGTCAAGCCAGCATCATCAGCATCAGCCGCACGCCTGTTTACCTGACCGCCCATGGAAAGCCAGCATCATCAGCATCAGCCGCCTGCCCTTTTACCTGACCGCCCGCGGAAAGCCAGCATCAGAAGCATCAGCCGCCCTTCCTTGTGCCTGACCGCCCTTGTCAAGCCGGCATCATGATCAGCCGCACGCCTGTTTACCTGACCGCCCAAGGAAAGCCAGCATCATCAGCGTCAGCAGCCACCTTTTTACCTGACTGCCGAAGCCAAGACATTCTTTGCCGGAAAGGCCGCAAGCTAGTAAGCCAGCTGTCACGCATTCGTGTTGCTTATGGCAAGTGGCCTGGAGCAGATCGAAACGATTTTCTGTGATCTCCAAAAAACCACGCCTTGCAGCCTCCCCATCAATCGCTTTGTCTTCCGCCGCGACCTCTGGCTTGGGCACCGGCTCAACCTTGGCATAAGGCAACTTCCCTGAAAGAGTGCAAATGAAAAAAAGTCCTCACGCAACGTCCTGAAAGAGCATCTGCGATTCACAATTGAGGCGGTGGCACTTTGATCGAGCATGCTGGTGATCAGCTCTTGCGCAGCCTCCCATGCTCATGCATGATCGATGTAAGTACGATTTTCGTATCTACGCTGAGAACTTGATTTTAGGGCAACTGCCATGTAGGTACACCGGCTCAATCATACACTTGAATCAACTGCAAGTGCAATCTAGAGCGGTACAGCAGGCTCTGAGTATGCAGCTGATGCCCTTCAGCCATGCAGGACTATCACTGTCAGCACTTGTAGGGGCAGATTTTGTGTCCAAGCTTTGTGTGTGAGGCCTCGCCAAAATGAAAGGACGGGTAGAACATGCTGTCATTTTAAGGCACCGTGGCGTTCGAATCAAGTTCCCTGTGGCATCGTCATTGTCTGGCTTGAAGGTCACTTCACCTTCAACCAGCCACCCGCCCTAAGCATAAGCCAGATGCCTCTCGCTTGCGTTTCCTCTCTGCTTCAATGGCAGCGGCTTGCCTTTGAGCCACTTCCAAGTCCTGCAGAAAGACAAACATAGCATGAGATTCACAGTAGAGTGAAATTCTGCCCGTTCTGCGTCTCACCAACTGCCAACCTTCTTCGCCTGCTCTTCCGCCTCCTTCTTCTTCCTTTCCCGCTCCCGCTCACGCTCCTTCAAGAAAATGACAAAGCAACAAAGTCAAAAGGCAGGTTAACTTCCCCCGCCTTCTCCTTAGCTTCCTCTGCAGCTATGCGCTTCTGCTCCTCCACTAGCTTAGGGGTGAAGCGAGCTTCAGGTCAGAGGTCAGAAGTTGTGCCTCCATGGCATCCATGGCCTCCTTGCCCGCCTTGACCTTCTCCAGGTCATCGATGATGGCCTCTGCTGGTCGACAGAAACATGAACCTACGCAGGACTACAAGTTGCAAAGGCAACAGCACTCGGCCCCAAGACCCGGACCAGGGCATCGACTCCACGGTACTTATCGACAAGCCTGGGATCTGAAGGGCCACCACTTCAGGTGCAGCTGTGTGCCAAGGATGTCACCGGCTCTAGCTTATCTTCTGCTGGTTTATGCTTTTGCGGCCCACATGACAGGATGGCAACGTACCCTCATGGCGCCCGATTTTGTCTTGGGCCCAGTCTCATCCACGGCCGTGCGCGGGCCCTCAAGAGCCAGCACTTCATCCGGAGCCCGCAGGGCCTGCAGCGTATGCACAAACCTCAGGTGCCCTGGACCACAGGCTGATGCGTTTCTCACGCCGGGCTGGGAGCATATAGACTGTCAGATCGCATGGCATCCTGAACTATATTGAACCAGGGTCAGCAAGTACTCGGCTAGTGAAGCGCAGTGTCCTTGCTGCCAGTCGCGGTAGTCACTACGCATGCCTTTCATGTTTTCAGCTCCCGAGAGCGCAGACAGAAGACCACACACTGGGTTGTCACGCCTGGTGGGCTTGGATGGTCGCCGCGTTCTTGCGGCGGTCACGGCCTCACCGCTGACTTGTAGCGTTGCCAGCGGACCAGCTCTTCTTCCAGGTTTCCAACACGCCAGGCACTCTGCATGGCTGATGTGGACAATGGCGTGGCACTCTGGGCAGTTCCTCAGCGCTGCCCAGGCCATTTCATTCCAATCAAAGTCCGCGGAGGTACTTTGAAGTGCAGGCAAGGCGCTTCTGCCCATTGCCTCATACAACAGGAACATTGCTTTCCCTGAAGTCCTACATCTACGTGCGCAGGATTTCAGACTGCGGCAGTACATCTTCTGCGAGGCCAGCGGGTAGAAGTCATGAGCTCGCTGGCCTCAGGGTTGGAGCTTGGGCTTTCCAAGTAAACTGCAAATTGAAAACCCTCCAAATCCAGGCTCCGCACCCATGGTATTGATTGTTGGCTTCGGGTGGTTGCCTCAAGCGGGCTACAGTCACTACAGTGTTCACTACACTGGCTGCGCAGCAGTGCAGCTGAGGCGAAGGGTAGATCTTCAGTGGCGGGCAGGTGGCGCAGAACATGTTTTTGCCCAAGTTCCAGTTCCTGCAATGCATCATCGAGCCCAACTCCGTGTATCCACGCCAGCGTAGCTTGGCGTGTGCTTGCGGAAAAACAAGGATGATCCGGGTGCATTTCAGAGGGCTCAACTGCATGCTGCCGGGCATGCTCTTTGTTCGTGAAACCATCCTTAGGGCTCTTTGTGCCTCGTGGCCACTGCGTGGCAGCATGTACGTGACGAAATCCCATACAAACATGTCCCCGGGTTGTGGTGGTACGTGACCATGTGGGATTCGTGGCCTGCATCCTGGGCACACGAAATCGGAAGACTTCCATGAGCGCGGCATGGCTGAAAGCACTTTATCAAAACTCCTGTCCTGCTTGAGGCTTGGAGTTTCTCTCTCTACTGTTCTGGAAGTGCTGAGACCATGTCGTGCAGGGATACTCATTGCATCCTCTTTGTCACTGCTTCTACGTCATGATTCTCTAGTTGCTGGCAGTGGCATTCAGATGGGCTTTTTCTGTCCTGCTACGCAGAGGATATTGCCTTCATGCAACATGTTTGGGCAACCGCACATGCTGCTCTCCTCTTGGGAACCTATCCCTGCAATGACTCAATGCCCCAAACAAAAGGAGTAAACTTAGGCTAACCACTTTGGTTCACAGAGGCGGGCTGGCACAGCTTCTTGGATCGCGTCATTGACCTTTTTGCTTGAACTTGCGCTCCGGGCCCAGCATAACCCCTTTGGGGACCAGGCCCTCCAACGGCTCTCCGAGCGGCTTCAGCGGCTCCTGTGTCCGGTGTATTTCCGGATCTGCGAGCGGCTTCAGCGGAATCTTGCTTGGAAACCGCCAAAAGGATGGGCATGACCGCCAGAAAGGAAAGGCTTTGCTGAAACTCGGAATTCTGGGGTGGCAAACATCCTTTCGGTCTGGGAACATGCTTTCCGTGCATCTGCATGAACCGGCATGACCCCAGATCAGCGGAGATCTCCCAGCAGAATGTCTTTTGTAAACCAGAGAAACTAGGGCAAGTAGTGTCCCCACTTGAGCAGAGGCTTCATATGCTTGTGATCTGGTAGACCCGAGCTGACATTTAGTCGAAGGCACGCCTCCAAATCCTGATCCGCCAAGCCTCGCCAAGCCTGTTGGCCGCTGGGCCAATGGGCCGCTGGGTGGGGGATCTGATCATTCTGGTATATTTGAGCTCATAGGCATAGATCCTGGAAGGAGTGGACCAGGCCCGAGGGTCTCTGGCTCAAGGATCAGCCATGGCCTGGGATCCAACAGTCTTTTTCGCTGAAGCGGCGTCAGGCCCTCTTGCTGGCCATACTGCCAGGCAAGGTTCGCAGGAAGAGTCTACATTGGGTATCTTCAGTGCCTGCGAACTCTGCCTGAAGAGCTTAAGCAAACCCATTTCCTAGCCTCTCTATGTTTCTTATGTTCCAGCGAATTGAATTGATTGACGCTGCAAAAAGTTTCCTGTGCACTGCATGCACTGCTTACCAGCACAGCCACTCGGAAAGCACTCAGCCATCAGAGCCTTCGGAGCCGGAGTGTGAGTGGTGTGAATTCGCTGGCGAGCTCTTCGGGGACGGCGACGCGGCCGCGGCTGGCAACTGGTTTGGCACCACGGGCACCATGTGCTGCATGTACAAGACCTGCCAAGATTACCCGAAACACATCTCTTTCACGCAAATCTTTGGCATGCGCTGCGGCAGCTGTCCTCGTCGAAGGACACTCGTCTCTTCAGCATTGTCTTTGGACGGTCGGCCTGCGTCAGAGCTTGAGGAACACGTCTCTTTAGGCTTGAAGCCTCCGCCTCCGCCAAGCATCCAGCGCTGACCTGAGGGCCAACCAGCTCCAAATTCAAACTGCTTGCAGCGGCTTGCCTTCAACAGAGCTGTTGCTTTCAAGAGGAGCTCAAGCACGAAGATTCGGAAGAAGCACGCCAGGGCCCGTGCCCTCCTCTGCAGCTTGCTGGGTGTTGGTCCATCATCCTGGCCCATGCTCAGGCCAGGCGCAGGAGCTGGCTGTGATGCGGAACAGGAACTCTGCAATTTGTGCCTCCGGTATTCGAGCTTCGACTTTGACGGGCTCCACGCGCGGCGGGGCACGCAGTGTGCCAGAGTCTTCAGGGCTGCGGTCGCCCTCCCCCACCGGACCTGCAAGATGGACAAACATAGACAAGCATGACTGATCAACTACCCATTCCAAACCCATCCTACCCTGCCTAGGGCATGAGATGAGGCACCCGAGCGGAAGGACTGCTGGGAGCGTACAGACTGGTTCGACCTTGCACCACACTTTTGCTGCTTTGCAAGCAGTGGCATACTGCCATGCAGCCATGCGTATGCCATGCGTATGCCATGCGTATGCCGTGGATGGTACCCCATGCTCCGCAGCCGCTGCGATGCAGGGCGAGGCCGGGAGGGTGAGGAGCTATCCAGGATCTTGGCAAACCAGCGTGGCAAGATTCAATACACAGGCATGGCCTACGGCTCTGGGGTCTGGGCACCAGATTCTTGGAATTGGAAGGATGAAGCCACAGCATCGCTCTTACCAGCCAACCTCAGCCAGCAAGACCTGCAAGGCCTTACAAGCTGTAGGAACTGTAGGCCATGACAGCGCAGAGCTGCCAAGCTTGTCTGAGGCATCCACTGGTGCAACAGGTCGAAGCCGGACTGGTCCCGACTAAACATGGAAACGCCTCGGAGGCACCAGAGTCGCACCCTGAGTCTGAGTGGTTTGCCATTTGCCGAGGTGCCCATGCTGCTCTTGATGCTCTTCGCACCGACGCTACTCATGCGGCTGACGCGGCTCATGGAGTGCTCACCTCTTGAGATGCAGCCATGCTCTAACAAAATGAAAACGAGCTAACATGACAATGGCAATACAACAAAAGATCCCACTTCCATCTGAGGTGCAGCGTGGCTCCCCAGACAGAAGGTCGCTGTTGTCAGGGTAGGCCGCCCCGGTCCTCAGCTCCAAGCATGCAGCTTTTCGACGTAGGACATGCTCTCCGCTCACCTCAAGCAAAACGAAAGCTCAGAAAGCGTTTCCAGACGCTCCGAGGTTCCCAGAAACGGCGGGAGAGCCTGCAGCCACTGAACTTACTGAACAAGGGGACATCACGTAGCGGGATACCTAAGGTCCCATCATACCCATCGAACCACTTAAATTGTCGAAGAGCACTTGAAAAGGTTCCTGCCCTGCTCATGCTGCAAAGAGCGGCATGAAAGAGTTGCGCGACCGCTCTGCATACAAACAGATTAACTGGACTGAAAGATGCAATGGATGCGGAACATGTAGCTACTTCTTTCCAGACCGTTTCTCTTCTAATCAACCTCTCGAAATCTGACGCGCCTGGTCCTTCAGCCCGTGGGCTGTCCAACATGACAGGCACCGGCGAAGGTGCGCGCGGAGCTTGTAGCGTGCTGATGGGCAGTCCTGGTGGTTGGGGGGCGATGAGCGACGACAGAGAGAACAGGGGATCGCTTCGATCTGCTCCCAAAGAAAAAAGAACCCCAAAGAACCCAGGAATCAAAACTACGAATCACATCCCCACATCACCAAATCTTCAAATCTCTCCGCTTAGCGAAGCCGGAGCCAGTGGCCTGGGCTCCTCGGGCTGCCAAGGCCTTCACCGTCCTCTCACATCATGGCTCTTTCTTTTAAAGCGCTTCTTTTAACGAGCTTTGCTGCTTACGGTAAGGATCTGTAGGGTTTATTTCTTGTTCTTGCAGGTCGCCTGTATATCGACGAAGGGTATCTCGGGCCACGCCACTACCCAGGTCAACAGAAAACCTGCCGTTGCCTCCGGAGATCCGCTCAGCTGCCCGGTAGTCTTTGCCTGCTGTGGAATCGCCAAAACCATGGAACGCAAAAACTGCAAAACAACTTCAATGCAAAACACCCACAAGCAGTGTCACAAGCATGTAAGATATTCCTGCCTTGTGCAATTTCTTGATGGACGGCACTTGGAGAAGTCTCGTCTTAGGCATGTTGCGCGCAACAGGTGAGAAACATGCACATGTGCAGGCCAGGGATCCGGGATCAATGAAGAATTATCTGCCAACAATATCCTAGGCCGCCAAGTCTGACAATAAAGCGGAGTTCCAATTGTAAAGCATCCCTCCCCCCACGCAAACAACTAGGGGTGACCCAATCAAGTTTAGGAAAAGGTGTTTTGGTTGGCAGTAATCTGTAGAGCATGGCATGCTAGTATTCCGTCTCTGCATTGTCATTGTTCCGTAAACTTCGCTCTATTCCGTATATTTCCGTTTGGCCGGCAGTTTGCAATATTCAGACCTCTTTTACTCATCACTATCAAATATTCCGTAGCTGCGAGAATGCGTGCAACCCAAAAGCTGCCACTCGAAACGTGCCGAGGACCATACGCCAGAGTCCTCCGGGCCCAGAGCCTGCCGTGCAGAAAATACCAGAGACTGACTTCACACCCGCACTACCTCTTGAGTAGCTCAAAGGGACATACTCTGGCCGCCCATGCTCTGGAACCCTCTGCTGGACTGATGAAACAACAGAAAAATGCCGGAGAGGCGGTAGAGGAGCGCCGGCGCATAAGGCCATCCCGTGATGCCTGAATGCATGGCTTGGGGCCTCAATGCCTGTGCCGAGGGGGAGGGGGGGGGTGGTCATTTCAGGAAAGGTCGGTGCTCATATAGCTATGCTGCCCAATGTCCGCTTTCATGCTTGTCATGTCAGAGCTGCGACAACCAACATTGAGCAGCATCACAGCTTACGCAAATAGCTCTGCTGTCGCAAAAAGAGCCTCATAAGTTGAGAATGTGCCAAAGAGACAGACTGCCAAGTACTGGGGTTCCTGGTTTGACAATCACACTCACAGGGCCTGTGCCAAAGCCCTTGACCCAGAAACCGGAAAAGCTCCACCCCATCGGGTCAGCCTGTGGAGTGGCAGCCGCCACCTGAGGTCAGCTGGGTTTGGGCTCGCTTTCAAACTTTCCGGCCTTCAAGGTTCTGCTTCTTCGCGAGGACTGTTCGGGTTGTGCAGAAGTTCTTGGGCAAGAATAAGATTTTGATTCCTCTTTATCAAGCCTTTGCTGGGTACTCCCGCTTCTTGGCAGCAGGCCTTGCTGCACGACAGGCTTCCAGGACCCCTAGAAAAATGCAGCCTACTCGGCCCACTGCATCTGGCCCCTTACTATCCCTTACTGGTCTGGGAGTGCACACAATTGACGCTGAGTTTCAAACGGGTGGAGTTGTTGTTATTTGTTCACTCAATTTTTCTCTTTGTGACTTTTTAATTTTGGCTGGAGGCCTGAAATCGAAGGACGCCTAACACAAGAGCGCGATTCTGAAGCAAAAGCTGTGAAGACTGATGAAAAAGTATGAAAAATCATGGAAAATCATGAAACACATGAAAACCATTAAAAATCATGAAATTCGTAAAAATGATATCAAAATGATGAAAAGTAATAGAACATGATAGAACATGATGGAAATTGTAGAAAACATGTGAAAATGAGAAAAATGCTAGAAAATGATACAACCATGATAGAACATCATGAAAATTGTAGAAAATGTTGAAAATGATAGAAAAATGATAGGAAAAAATAGGAACATGGTAGAGCATGATGAAAATGATAGAACATGACGAAAACGATAAAAAAAAATAGTAGACAAAATTATGAAAATGGTGAAGCATGGTGAAAAACATAAGCAAAAGTAAAATGATGAGAAATCAGGAACAATAATGAAAATGATAGAAACTTATGAACAAACATGAAAGTAATACAAACATGAGCAAAACATATGAAGAATAATGAAGAATAGTGGGAAATGATAGCAAAATCCTAGGATAAATGTGTAAACAAATATGGAAAATCCTCCACTGACTAGATGGTTGGAAAATAATGAAAAATAATGAAAATCATGAAAGACGATGCAAAAGGATTGAAATTGATGAACAATTATCAAAAATGATAACAAAAATCAAGAAAGTGAAAAAAATGATGAGAAATCATGAATAATTTATGAGAGATGATGAAACATGACGAAAAATACTGGAAAAGATCGAAAATGAAGAGCCAGATTAAAAAATCAGGAAACTTATAAACAATAATGAAAATTGAAATGATGAAAAATGATGAACCTGATGAACATGATGGGACATGATGGAAAACGATAAAACATATGAAACCTGATGTTGAAAAATGATGGAAATTATGGATACCATAAAAATGATGACATGGAGCATGGATGGCATTTAAAAAAAGCGGTGGTGTTGGGGGGGGGGGGCTATTTGCAAACAAAATGATCTGCATTATTCCTTGGATTGCCTCACAAAAAAAGTTGGGGGGTGTCGGGATCATGGAATTTCGAAAGTAATGAGATGATTTACAACACTGACAGTGGCAGGCATGCATGGCCGAAACAAAGGCAGGGGGGTTGGAAGGGGTGCAGCACCCCACATTTGCGAACAAAATGATCTGCATTCACTGATCATCAACAACAACAACAACTACTACTACTACCACTACTACTACTACTGCTGCTGCTGCTGCTGCTGCTACCGCTGCTACCGCTACCGCTGCTTCAGGAAGGTACAGAAAGCGAGAAACGACGAGCCAGAAATCGAAGAAGCCAGAAAGCCAAGAAGCCACAAAGCCAAAAACCCAAGAAGCCAAAAACCCAAGAGGCCAAAAACCAAAGCAGCCAGCAGAAAGAAGGCAGAAGTCAAGTACATGATGAAAACTATAGAACATGAGGAAAGTCATGACAAATGAAGAATGGAAATTATAGAAACATAATGAAGATCATCTGACATGAGAGAAAAATAGCAGAAAATAATGACCAATCATGAAAAAAATCTGAAAATGATGGAACATGATTGGAAATGATGGAAAAAGCCAAAGTGGAACACGCTCCACGCCAGGGCCTTCCCCCCAAAAAAAAAAGTACGAAAAAAAACATCTACCAAACATAGTCACTCCTTTTCAAACTCCCTGTCGGCTGCCGTGCCTTGGGATCTCCGTTTGGCAAGCCTTGCTTCAGGGCAGATTTCAAGGTGGCGATGGGCTCTGACTACGTTAGCTCATGCTTTACGGGCGGGGCTTGGCATCTGTGAAGCAATTAGATGCTACGTTGCTACAGCAGATCAATAGTTCAGCTTTGCAGAGACTTCAACTCCGAAGGTCAAACTGAGGTTGGAGCTTGCAGAGTTGTCAGCATCTTGGTTCTCGGGCTCTTGCTCATCCTGAATCGGACACGAATCGCACACGCAACTCATTTGCAAGGTGATCTTGGTTGTTGGTAGCTTACTGCAGCTTCAAGAATCAAACAAAAGGCAAGGCTTGGAAGTCAGTCGCCTGGCCTTGTTGCTGGCCTCGCCGTTCGATGGGCTTGGCTTGCTGGACTTGCCTCAGACATGGAACCGCAACAGTACTTTGAAAATATGAGGGGGCAGGCTGACGGTACGTCCTCAGGTCTGAGACTGGAACTTGCAGCCTTCGGCTTTGGGTCGCCTGGATTGTAGGATATGTCCTGCAAAATCATATTTTCAAGATGACCAGGCCGTCAATTGTTAGCGCTGTGCTGCCGGAGTAGCACGAACTCTTGGGGACCCCTTGAATCTCTCAGGATGTCGGGCTCTGGACTTGTCTCTTTCCTCTTTGCACTGCACAGGAATGCCTAAATTACTTCTGACATTCCTACATGCCTCTTGCCTCTCATGCAGATCTTTAACACTGCAAGTTGGAACGCAGCCCGCCCCACACCTTTCAGGTCTAAGCTCAAAGAGAACATGTGGAAGCTGGTCCCGACTGGTCTTGTCAGACTTCCGGCCGGCACTGACATCCGGGCTCTCGCCTTGCCAAATTCCCAATGCAGGTGTGCATCTTTGGTATTGCGTTGAACTGGGTGGCATGTGCAGCCATGCAAAAATGTGTGGAAAAGCACAACCATTTTGAACAAAGGCCCAGGCCACTGGCTTGCTGCTTCAGGTCCGCCTCGCCCTCCTTGCCGGCATTCTCCGGATTCTCGCCTTCTTTCTGGCCTCATGCCCCCTACACTCAACTACAAAAAAAAACCTGTGGACTTTCATGTTAATGCTTCACCTGGGCGTGGAAGACTCGTTAGAACTTTGAAAGAGTTTGAAACCTCCCTAACTTTCAAAGTCCGAGCGCCCAGGCGCTTCAGCGGCCTCCGGTTGACTACCAGGAGGTCACCTTCTGAATGCAGTAATGAGAAATCTCACAAAATACATGGCAGTGACAGAAAATGATAAATGAACAGAGCTGTTGCAAGTAGTTGAACTTTCCATAGGACTGGTACAATAACAACGGAGGCGAATTCAAATGTATGGGGTGACTTTTTCAACATTCATCGGGAATAAAAGAAATTGAGACACTGACCAAAACATTAACATGATTATAAAAACAAAAGGAAAAACAACCAAAATATCAAATACTGAGGCAGAAATCAATGCATTAGGCAACTTAGATATTACACACAGTGATGTTGGGAAGTCAAAGAGTTAAAATGGACAATCCAGATAGCGATGGCATTGCATTTACAAGTATCTCAGACGCGAATGTCTTAGAAGTATCTAGCACAGGTATTTATGTGAATGGGCCGGTCGGTTGTGCTTTATATAGTAAATTGAACTAAAGCATACGAGAGATAAACAATGAGCACTAACGGACTGTGCCAAAACAAATGTTGTCTCTTGTGGGCCACCGCTCAAAAATCAATAAAAGGGCCAACTGGTTTGAAGGAATAACAAAATTCAAAAGCTTGAAAGGTGAAATGACGAAGTTGAAAAATAATATCAAAGCTAAGAGCAATGATTCAAAAGTGTATGTTAACGTATATGACAGAATTCAAAAATTGTATAGGATGTGTATGGAGATAATCAAGCAAAGGCAAGACAAGTATCCAAAATTGACGTACTGTAAAAGGCAATGGAAGATTTACTCCCAAAAACAGGCGAAGAAAAAAGAGTGGCATCATCAAAAAAAATGCCCATGCTTTGGCTCTATTACTCTTCATTGCAGTCCTCTGTCCAAATTCTAATGATGAAAAATGATATGGATCAGAAAGCTTCTCGGCTCAAGTTCCACTGTAGCTCACGTGCCGCGAACTGACAAGGCAGATCGCAACACATCCTCACGCCCCCGGCAATACTGATAGGCACTGGCCAGAATCTGGCGCCCCAGTTTATGGCAATCTACCCAGAGAGTCATCGTTTTCTGGGGCGACGCGCTCCGTTCCATGCCAATAGAACATCAGCAGCGCCTGGCACGCGGACTTACTTAGTTCTAAAGGTACATGCGCACTAAGGCTCCCAATAGCAAACAGTGTGAGTGCGCAACGCGGCGCCGCATGATTCCCCCCTTCCATGACACAGATTAGCAACACATCCAGTGCTCGTTTTAGGCAGTCGGTGCGCCAAGGAAGTAGCCGCAGATAGGCCTCCAGCACGGTTTGCTACATACGCTCCCAGGCACAAGCAATCTTTGAGGCCGACATGGCCATGGCACACGCGCAGCCAGTCCAACAGCAGGGGTACTTACTCCAGTTACAGCACTGCGCGCTAAGTACGGAGATAGGCGAAACACCA
Organism: Symbiodinium pilosum; assembly: GCA_905231905.1. Classification (NCBI taxonomy): domain Eukaryota; class Dinophyceae; order Suessiales; family Symbiodiniaceae; genus Symbiodinium; species Symbiodinium pilosum. The sequence goes on from CAJNIZ010009036.1 coordinate 95,367, forward strand.
GGAAACTACACCTTGACGCGGCGCACCAACTTAAGCAGCAGCGTCGTTGGGCACGGCAGTCAATATTCAACTTTTGTTGCGGGCAACCCTACTCTGCGACTCGCTCGCTAAGGAGTCGAGCATGTTGGGGATTACCTGCCTCTGCGCAAAGCGCGCGGTATATGTTCCGTTCCAAAACCAAAACCACGCCAGACATGCACCTTTCCTGCTGGGGGCTTTTATGGGGCTCGCTGCAGGACATTATCCGAAGTGGCTGTCAAGAAGTGCAAATTGTCAGGTGCCTTGACGCTTTGCATCCTAGCCATCTTCTGGAACATGGGCCCGACAGCAAGATTAGCTGTAAACCTTGTAGATGCATGGCCCTCCTGTGCAGTGACAGCAGCGTGCAGTCCTCTGGCCTCATGAGGGTGTGATCTGTATACAAGCTGACTTCAATCCCAAAAATCAATATGTGACACAGCTTTCGGTCGAAGCGGTAGAGAAAACATTACACTAGAAGAAACAGGGGAGCAAATTGAGAAATTAAAGGAGCAGGTGTGGCGATTGACAAGCCTTCAAAGAATGAAGAATGTGGATTGTCAAATATCCAGCTTATTATGACAGGTCACTTAGACAAATACCCCACTTGAAACAGAAACAGGGGCCCTTCATGTTCTTACGTTTCATAAGCACGCATGAGAGTGTGAAAATGATTCTAATACAGAATTTATTCCAAAAACAAATCTTAAGGAACCAGCGCCTTTTCGTAATCCTGTATTATGCAAGAACGTACATTATAGAAATACTGCCGGTAACATCCAGTAACAATAGATAAGCTAATTGCTGAGTTTGGACCATGTAGTGAGCCAGATATGAGCTTTACTAGGAAGTGCCATCGTTGGTGTCGTTGTAAGAAGGCCGTGTTGTTTCAAACGGTCATACTGCGTTGGTAGACATTCTTATTGCTATATTACATGTACTCTGACTTGTTCTAAATTCTTAGATAAGTCTGTCAAGAATGATAGCACTGTTTCTGTTGGAGTTGTATTCCTTTAGAAAACACTTCAAGACTTAAAGCCATGAAATAAAATCGTATGTTATAAGTAATGGGCGATGCATGACGAATTCCAAGAATGTAGTAGCTGTAACCGTGTTAAGCACGCAGACGCATTTGACGCTTTCTTGACTTGCAAGCAGTGTCGTGAACGCAGTAGACGCTGCCACCAACGGATTAGACAGGAAGTCAACAGTAAAAAGTGAAAACAAAGGACGGAATTGTCTGTTCAACTGTCCAGGATGCTGGCGTAGAACTTCCTGAAAAATACCAATGGCATTTAGCGGGAAAAGTGCATGAACAGACACAAAACTATATGCTTAGATCCAGGTGTATGGCACCCAAATAATTTGTAAACATCGTTCCTAGGATTGTAACTTAGGTAGGCATCTTACGGTAGATATGCTAGGGCCGCTAGCGTTGTGGCTGGGCGGTGCCATACACGTAAATAAGCAAGGATCATCATAACTCCAGAAACAAGTTTGGCCAAGCGGCACTCAACACCATCGAATTCCTCGCAGAAAACGAATTCACAGAAAGCGAGAGTGGGATCCGTGAGAGCCCGGGAGCATACTTACAGTGCCGGTCAAAACGCAAATCATGCCTGTTCAGAACACTCGGAACTGGCCATGCTGCCTCTGCTCCAGAGTCGACGATAATAGTCATTGGAATGCAAGCAGCTAAGCTGGCACAAGCAGCCAGCGCGGAGTTCTTTTCCCTTGAATGCGCTGCTACAACATCCTCTGATGCAGGAGCCCATCCTCGCTGTGCTCCGCAAAAATCTCAGCCTTCCAGCTGCAGATGTTCGAAAGGCTGGAGGCGGGTCACGAAAGTTGAGGATTTTCACACACTAAAAAGCGCCAACACGGAGAATCATGTGTGCTGGCATCTGCTGTGATCTGCCGCATGTTCTCAGTCGTCTCTTCTGAGCTTGTGGTACATGCGAGTGAAGGAAACTGTCGGAGGGGCGCTGACACGTGCCGACACAGAGCCTACAGGCTGGATGTGTTCTGCGCTGAACGGTATTCTGGAAGAAAATCAGACAAACATGCAAAACACGGTTCTTTTTGCAGTATTCCCTCCACGCCTGCAGCGCCTCGCTGGCTGAGCATCGCACCTGCAAAAAAAAACAATGAACTGCTTGCCAAAGAGATGTAGAAAAGGTCTGCATTGCAAAGCTCAAGGAAACAATTGGAAGGCAGAAAACTTCCTTGGAAACAAAGCCCTTCACAGGCGCCTGGGGTGTGCCCTGGTTGCCTTGGGGGTGAACACTCTAAGGGGAAAAAGAGCGGTGCTGCACTCGAATTGGTAAATCTAGAATAATGCCTGCCAGCAGCCTCTTTACAATTTGAAAGCCCGTCAAAAGTTGAAGGGGCTGTCAATCCAAGACTTCCGAGCACCGTTATCTACATGATTAAGTAGCTTCGGTACCGGATGCCATTCCATCAGGCCAGGCCCGACCATGGTGACCCACGCGACAATGAAAGCACTGCTCAGATTAACATCTTCAAATCGATAATTCCGAAGTGCCTCTGGGTTCCTCCGCAGCAAGGTCCGCATAAATTCCACCACCTGTAGGAGTGTGAGAGCACAGTGTGAAAGCAAGCGAAAGCAAGAAGAGAAAGAGACAAACGCCTTGAGCCGCTTCAGCTGGATGGCCAGGTGCCGCGCCAACGTGTCATCCTGGGCCTGACTGCCTGGCCCACGTAGCCACGTAGTTACGCAGTCGGGTTCTCGGAAATGAAAAAAGGGTGTTGCGCCTGTCAGCGGGTTGGTGAGTGGATCTTCGCTCGAAGGGGCAATCTTGTGGAAGTCACTGGAGGAGCCTCTCAGAAGCATCACTTGGCAAGTGACGGCACGTGAGGTAAGGCCGAGTCCCGGGCCGGTGTTGGAGGTTGGAGCATTCAGACGCCGACGCATTTCGAGCCGGCCCTGACATGGAATGCTGCCATGACAGCTAGTGCAATGGAACCAATCACGAAGGTTTTCCAGAACCAGACGCCCCAGCCCTATCATGGCGCCTGCTCGGCAGCGATGCTGCGCTTCAGCTTTCCAGCGAGATTCATGAGCCTCACAGAGTCTCACAACACGGCTTCTGCTTCCAAGCTTTGTGAAGATTCTTGTCAGCCGTTCTCGTTCTTCCCGGCCTCACTGGCTCATTCTCCACCTGTGCAACAGTGAAGCCGTTTCCGTTTGAGGAAGGCATAGCACGGTACACTAACGGCCTTGATGATTTGGCGTGTCAACTCAGATTTCGTCTGCTTGGACTGCCCTTGGTCGATTCCATGTCCACTGACGTGTAAAGAGCTGGCACTTGGCACTGAGCCATGAACCAATCGGGAACTGCCCAACTAGAATCACATAGACCAGCCTTGAGACAGGGAAGCCCTCCAGAGCCCAAGGCTAGCACCTTTGACAAACCCTCAGGTCCAGGCACCCCGAGGGACCACATGTCCTTGTAGGAAGAGGAGGATCCGTGTTCAGGTTTGGGAAGTGAAGCATGATGCTGTTTCAGAAGCTCTGCTGGGTGGTAGCCAAGCATCTGCAGGGAAGCCATAGCCCTCCCCCGCAAGCATCTCTGGAGCCTCACCACAATCCCAAAACATCAAATGTGACAGATGCTGCTGGCTGCTGCTGGCCGCTGGCTGAGCATGCTAGGCGCAGGGCCATGTAGGACCTGGAGCCTCTTGCCTGACTTGCCACGCTTGCGAGGACTGTACGGCTGCCTTGCAACAGCAGCCACGCAGGCCATTGCTGGGCCACTGGCACGCGTCAGCGGGCCATCGCTGGGAGTAATGTAAACGGCCTGGCATCGCAGAAAGACTTGCGCCACTTGAATGATATGCAGTCAGTCCCTGTGAGCCGCACCAGGCCAAAGTCGGCAAGCTTCAAAGTCCTGCAGAATCACTGCATCCGCAGCCCCAATATGCCAAAATGGGTTTCGCTTCAGCCTCCCATCTGAGCCACCGTACAAGGCGTTTTCAGCCTCTCAGAAAAGGCAAAAGGGTGGCCGGATGCCAACAGGTTCCCCACCTTGATGTCACTGTGCAACACCCTCAGTGACCCGATTCTGCTGGCCACATGCCCTCCTTCACCTGCCGCTTCTTGAAAACCATTGGGCTGCGGCCGATGGTTGTGCAAATGTTGTAGACCAGCGACCAGCTGGAACAGATCGCCTGGAACAAGGAACGTTCACAGCCCTCCACTCTGAACCTTCAGCACCTTGCTTCGACGTACCGTATGTCAGAGAAGTCATGAAGCAAATAACTCTGGCGGAGCGCACCTGTCAACTGATCCCAGTGCCACTTGGGATTGTCGATCAGCCGGTCAAACCTTAGTACCAAGTTTCTCCCGAGTACGGAGCTCCCGCGTCACAAGTGTTGTGGTGTTTTGCCAGGAGATGAGGGAGCATTCAAAGCAATTGAGAGCGAAGAACGTGCTATCCAGAATTCATTCCTTCACATATTTTCACGGTGCGAGCGCCGCACAGAGAGCAGTCGCAAGCCTCCATGACCATGTAATAGATGTCGGCTTCCTGGCACCTGAGCTTGACTTGGCTCAAAGAATCGTAGCAAAGCAGAGACTGAATCTGAATTCTCAGGTCTGAAGATGGACCATGCATTCGCACACGCTGGGTTTGGGGTGCCCGCAGTTTCGGGTTTAGGGTTTAAGTCTTGACGATCTGCAGCAAGCCCTTCGCCTCTGCTCTGCAGGAGGGCAGTTTGGGTCCCTGGACATGGGCTGCATCCTGAGTCCACAACATCTGCACGAAGTGGACCACATTCCGGTGCGAAGCACAGAGCTTCCAGATCTCAGCATGTCAGCGTACGAGTGTGCCTTCTGCTTCTTTCTACTCAGCATGCACACCGTACATTTGGGCAGCATATGGCCCCCCACACTGTAGCACCTGTGCAGGAGGATATACTATGCAAACAAATCAAAGGCTTCATAACTCTGTACAAGTAAACACTGCAACTTCTGAACGTGTAGGTACCATAGGATAAAATTGGATGCCAATGCGCACCTTTAAGCGCAATCAAGGCAACCTGCATCCAAAGAAGCTCAACAACAAAAACAACGGAAGCCTTCACGGCCGCCCGCGGGCGGTCGTCAACAGAGGTTCTGTGCAAGAAGCGGCCTACCAACAATTGCCATCACAAAGTCACCGGGCCTGCTGGGCTCTTCCGAATCACCAAATCTATACCCCACCAGGCCATGCTGAGCCGTCACAGACAGATAACGTCAACTGAAGGATTTGGACGCCATGTTCTTCGCAGAAAGAGCAAAGCGCCGAAAGGAACCAAGGAGAAGCTGTTGTCAGAGGCCCTGTGCCTGAGGTTCCGGCTTTAGCCTGGCCGGTATGTGTCAATGCGCGAAGCGTGTGGAAGTCATCATTTAGTTATGTGCCATCCGTTGGGGCTCTGGCAACCGTTCATTCAGTTCAAGTGAGCTAGATTCTGGTACAATTGTCCATCTGACTTCACGGAACCATGGCCTCATGCTGGATCTTCTGCGCCGCTGTACGTCGGGAGGTCTGAACCTGGCATTGTCTCAAAACTGAAGAACAAAGCTTTGCGAGGAAAGCTTTCTTGAGGGCGCAGGCTCCAGCAGCCCCAAAATCACTTTCATCTAGGGCAGATTGCTCCAACGCCAGCCTGCCTTCACCGCGTAACTGGTCTGCGAGTAGATGGCCTTGCATTTGAATCGAATGCACGGTCAGGATTCGAGTTTGGTGTTCAGTTCTCGAACTGGTACAAGCATGTCGCGCACCTCCTAGGAAGTCTAGACAACTAGACAAAATTATTGAACTTTGAGTTGGGTGCTGGTTCTGTGATTTATGATTGCCAATGCGGAACAGTAGCCATGTGCCATCCACACGAAAGGTGGGCATGGAAAAGCAGATGCAACATGACATGGCTCGCAACGACGCTTTGATTGTCCTGCAAGGCTTTGACCTACCTTGTAAAGCACTCCTGCCCCTGAGCACCCTTCGAGCCTTCGCCAAGAACACGCAGCCGTAAGAGCCCTTTCCAAGCGCCGTACCGAGCCTGAGGGAATATGAGGGGTCCAAGGGCAGTTCGGAGCGCTTAAAGGGAGCTGGGTCTTCTGTGAGTCTTCAAAGCTGGCACTACCTGGAATTAGAGCCGCACCTTTGTTATTGTTGGATCTTCAAGGTGGCAGCTGAGTCAGGCTGCTACAGACTCTGACGAGATGACCGGATGCTGTGGGCAAAGATTCCAAGCCAAGCGGCTGGTAGCTGCTGTAGAAGCTAGCAAATTCCTCCCAGGCGTCAAAAACCACTCCTTGAACTTCTGCAGCTCTTGGCCCCGATGCTTCTTTGGGTTTAAGTGAGGAATATCCACCACCCAAACAGCTCAGTGCGAGTTTGCGTATCCCGGTCGTCCTCTCTTAGGCCTGGCAATGATGTGCTTGACAGCAGAAACACGACTCACGCACTAGAGAACAGGTCAGAAGCCTACAGAGGCACCGCAGCCCATGCCAGCGCAATCCTTGATTGCAAAGCATTGCCAAACTGGCCACCACAGGACAGCGTCGATAGACACAAATGTAGCAGCCCAGCTGCGAAGCATTTATTGCACTGGTGCTGGCATCTGGCCCTTAAGGCTACATGCACAGCACGCAGGGCCCGACACGGCTGCAGCATTCACAGGACGCACATTCAGCATGTCTGTGTGAGAGTTTTGGGGTTTGCCGAAGCTGTGGTTGGATCCTGGAGGGTCGACCCACGCTAATCTACGTTGCATCCAGCACACACCCACATACTAGCATGCCAGGGTCTGCATGCAAACTACTGTGGATGGAGGAAGTCTTGCACCACCACATGTAGCCTTTAAAATAGGAATTACGTGCACTCTTTCTTCCATCCACGCTAGCACTACTGAGGCGAACCTGTTTTCACCAACACTGCGATTGCGCTTTGCAGCGGCGTTTCTGTGCAGCCAGCTCAGCCGGCGCATGTATTGAGGTTAGACTGGAGAGGAAGGATGAGCGGCGATTCATCGTGCTTGCAAAGCGAGCCCTTGCGTAGCGAAACCCTGAAGACAACGGCCTCTCCCACCACCCCAAGGCTAAGGCCACAGGCTCGCTTAGAGAGCCCTTGGCTCAGAAGCGCAACGCTTCGAAGTTCACAGGGCCAAGGCCTCCTGCAGTGCAATCTTAACCCAGAGAGTGTGGCACCCAGTGGCCAGTGAGCCAGTGGTCCTCTACCCGCGGCAGGCTTTCGACCACGCGGACGTCAGGAACCTGGCACCAAGCTACGCGCACTCGGTGTCCAAACCAGCTAATAAACCCGCTTCCTGCTTCCCGCCTTGCCGAGAAGCGCCTCAGCAACTTCCGGCGACGCCTGTGCACTGGACTAAACCTATTTGTCAGGTCTTGGCCTCCTTTTCCAAGTGGACAGCGGCCGAAGCATCAATTATTGGACTCAGCATGGGGGCATGAGGACATGTCAGCACCCACACCTCCAGGTGGAGATCTGGCTGTAGCTGCCGGACCATGGAAACGCGCCCTCAGACAGCAAACAAATAAAAGCGGCTGGGATGTAACGCCCATTGTCAAGAAAAAGACGCGTCAAGCTTCCAATCAGGCCTCTACATCATAAGCAAGGCACGAGACTTCAAGGACATTTCTCGATTAATGTCACATGCAGGCGGCATAGGTTGGCGACTATGAACAGCCGAAAGAATCACTGCATCGGCCATGCTCTGGAGAACGCGAAGTGCCCAGCCTTCTTGGGTGCTGGAGAACATGAGCCGGTGCCTCCGTGTTTGCTGCTGTACGAAGATAACCACAAATGGAACAGAACACCACAATCCTCGCAGTCACAAAGAGGCGGGGCCGTGCCAGGTCCAGGATCACTGGAATGTGGGGCTCGAGAAGAGCTCCCCGCAGCAGCAACACATGACACCATCAGACACCCATGCGCTAGCTCGGAAACTCGGAAACTTGATACCTTTCAGGGTTTCACCTTCAAGCTGCTTGGGCCTCTTGAAGCCAGCTCGTCGAGCACCGAGACTATCAAGCATCTGGAGCACCTCAAGCAGAACATAACCTCCTGGCAAACCACTGCCTCGTCAGTTTTGAACACAAGTCGCTCTTCATTGCCTAAATTCTTACAATGGGCTTTTCAGGAGTTCATTCAAGATTTGTTGTTACTGCTCCCATCTCTTGGTTGGGTTCCTGATTCTTCGTGCGAGAAACATCCAATTTGCGGCACTTGTGCCTGCGCTTCTCTGGCATCGCTGTCGGCTACTGAGAATGCGAAGACCTGTGAAGTCGAAGGCTCCAAAACGTGATCCAATGATCGTCAATCTTCGCCTCGCAGCTCTGGCAGAACTCCAAGAAGTTTGCAACCTAAGTAATGGATCCCGTCCCAACAGTCCCAGCATCACAAAACCCCAGGGTCTGGCAGCAGGCCCACTATCCTTAGCATCCGTCAACACAGAAGGTACCATGATCGCTTTGTTCAGCTTTCTGGGTGCGGGCGGCAAGGCCCAGCAGAAGACCGTCCAGGGAGATGCTCACCCGCTTCCTCAGCTCAACGCAGCTCCCCATTTTCCGATGCAAGCTGTGGCTGTGGCCCGTTTGGGGCCAGGGCTTTTCTGGCTGAGACCGGCCTTACCCAGATACATCAGGCAGAGGCTGTTCATTGTGTCGCAGATAGACACTGGAGTCCGCCGAGTTTCTGCTCTTCTCTGGAGCACGGCTTGCTAGCAAGAAGAACAGCGCACAGACCTGGGAAGCACCAGACAGGGGCAAGCGGCGACGAAATTTTGAATTGCAAGGGTCCAGGCTATTGCGATGACTGTCCAGATAATGTATGGCGCATTCCTGCAGCTTGGCTACATGGGGAGAAACCGTATTTCTGGGCTCACACGGTCCTTTTGCTCATGTACAGGGAAGGGTCAATAGCCATTGCACAGGCACAAAGTTTGCTTGTGACCAACTCCCTGAACACTGCCATGATAGCTTCGTCATTTGCAGGGTTTTCTACGATCACCAGCCTACCATGTCTGCAAGCTGTTGGGGATCTATGCTGTGCATACTACAGCTCAAGGTTAAAGCTTAAGAAGGGGTCTTACACCATAGCGGTCAAAAGCGTTGCAAGCTTTAGAGTTGAGATTCTACAAGTAATAGCAGACCGCTTGCACGAAGGTTCTCTTCAGGCTGATGTGGTCATGAATTTGTACTCACGATGCAGAAAGCACACATGACAAGGCATGTGACATATTGCTGGCAGGCATGTGACATCTTGCTGGATCCACAATGCTGCTGCCATGCCCCATATTTAGATGGACACTATCCATCATTAGCTCATGACCTGAGCCAAAATGTGGTCGTCAGCATATCCCATGTACGTATTTTGCTTTGGATCGCCCATGCTTGAAGGGTGATGCTTGTCTGTATTTGTGCTCGACCTCCAACGAACAAAAAGGGCAAGGGCAAGGGCAAGGGAAAAAAGGACTCTGCAGATAGTGAAGCAACAGCATCCGAGGCCAAAGCAGAAGCGAAAGCAAAGACAAAACAGAAGCAAAGGCAAAAGCAGCAGCTGGAGCAGAGGCTAAGAATGGCTAAGATGGCAAGAGGGAATTTCTCTTGCAGGCGCTATGGCTGGTGCAGCTACAGCGAATTAAATCCGTGGTCAAGTCGGCAAGGGGCATTGAACACAGGGAGCGCGGTCAGGAATACTCCGGCTCCGAGCTCTCAAATAATGAGCACTCACCGCTAGACTCAGGGGAGTCGACCTAGGCATGTCGTGAACCGTGCTGCCACTGAGTTTCACGTGGCAGAGAGGGTAAAAGACGTTGTCCGAGGCCTTTGGATGTTTTCTGAAAAGTTGGGTTTTGACGTGGCGATGGAAGGGGAGCAAGTTAGCCTTGGACAGTTCATCATGCGTGCCTTGCTGCGTGAATGGATGCGGATACAAATCAAGAGCAGATGTTGGCTATCGCTTACAGTCATGTGGCTCCGAGAATCACACCCTGGCCTTTACATCAGGCTAACCTTGGAATCATGACACCATTGAGTCAGGCAGCCGGGGACCTACAAGATGTCAGGAGATGATCTTTGGAGCGCGCTCCAGTGTGGAGCGTTTTCGGGCGCCTGCCGGAGATGGCATTCCGTCTATGCGGTATCCAACAGTCCCAACCCCTCCGAACATGTGGCCGTGGCGCTGTGGCCAAAACGGCTAACAGAGACACACCGCACGCAACCGTTGCGGAAAAGGACACTTCCTTTTTAATTGGTCTGTCGTGACATGAGGAGGGGCACTCGATACATTACTTCATGTTACGTAGTTCGAGAGGGTGCGCTGGATAAGAATGCTTGAATTAAATGTTGACAAAGAACATGCATCAGAATCGAAGCGAAACTCGGATTTCGTCACGGTGCTACACAACTTCCCACAAATTGCTTTAGGGACCCCACGTCAAAAAGGAATGGTGGTCCCTCCCCTGTTCATTTCCACAGTTTTTAACACGTTGCTCACTCCCCATGCCGGCAATCCTTGGCTGCCCAAAGCAGGGAAACACCTGAAGCAGCTAGTGACCCTTCACTGGCTCGTACGTGCTCTCTCGGGGGACATCCCAGTAGAACAAGTACAGCGAGGATCCATTGAACAGGATCTGGACCTCACAATCAGGATGCAGCACCGTCTTCAACAGCACATGCGTGCAAATGCAGGCATAAGAGCTCGGCTAGCAGAACCACCAAGCCGCTGCATGAAGAACCGTCCTGCGCTTCAAACGTTTCTACCTTGTAGCTGCACTGCAACAGCAGCAGTAGCACCGCTCCACAACGAAACTCGCGACGACCAGCGCGCAAACGAAGCTGGCTGCAAATTGGAACATCTGCAAGTACGTGATCGCAGCTTTCCACGGCCTTGAGTTTAACTCTCACTGCTGAGAAGGCACAAACAAATCCGATAGCCAATCATCAAACAATCACAGCAGGGAATGCTTTCTCGCATTGACATTTCCGTCCTAGAATGATATGCGTCCACAGTTTGGGTTGCCTGCTTGCTCCTGGGCCCGAATCCCTGCACGGACGGATATGAGTCTGCAGCAGCTCCGGCGATGGAAACATGAACACAGAAGGGTCACCTCATCTCTGATGCGTGAAGGGTGTCTGCAGGGCGCTATACACAGTACAACATGCGTGAAAATTTCTCAGCAGCACACTTACCAGTTGATCACACGCAGGCTTTACAGGCCTTGCGGCAGTTCTGTGGATGTCGGTACATTGCTCTCCTGCAACTTTACCTGCCTGCCCGCAAGCTGGCAATGCTTTCAACAGCTTTCGCTAGCACATGCGTGGCATTGAACCTTGCAACAAATGTGTTCTCGTCCGATGGCCACTGGAAACTGCTAACAGCGCTGCCCTAGAAATGTCCTGCGCTTGCCTCCTTTTGGCTGCTGCATGCGCTTGTCAGGCTAAAGTCTCGCCGAAATATTTTTCCTGGTCTAGATGTTTGGCTGCGAGCTCTAGAGTATCGGTTATCGAGACAGTACTCTTAGCACCGTAGGCAGCCTTGAGTTCATTTGAAAGCCACGCTGTTGCTGCCACTCCGGCTTCCGTCTGCCCCATGATGCTTACCTGAAATTTCAAAGCGCCTGCCGGCTTTCTCTGCAGAATACTTTCTCGAGAGAGATTGTCTCCCAGCAACAGTTGGCTTTTCAAGTGGCCCTCCAGTAAACTTCAATTTTGCCCAGAGAGGCAGATCCCTATGTTTGTCTCCGGTTGGTAATTCTGACAAAGGGCCAGTCGTGATCCTGCATTGCGCAAGCAGACCTTGACATGCCTAACAGGACGCCGGGGCATAACGAGACTCCTGAGTTCTTTCCATTTGTATTCCCAAGATGAGGCCTCGCGGCAAACTTTCATACCCAACAGGACGTGGTTCCACACGGTGTACACCCATTCAACGCACACCCAGGTCGTCGCAATCAAGATTCTCTGAGATCCCCAACTTGCGGCCCCCATTCCAGAGGCCCCCAGACACATGTGGCCCCTATGATGATGAGTTGACCCATTTTCCTGATTCTATCCATTGCCTTGACAATACCCATTGATGGCTTTTCTTCCACATCAAGCAGATGCGCAACTTGGATTCAACAAGCTGTAAGATTCACCTTCGTCTCCCACGAGCAACCACTGTCACCTCTGCAACACGCCGCCGCAACTCGTATCCTGCAGCTGCTGCCGCAACGTTTTCACAACCGACAGACCTTCAGCATTCATTGTCCTCATTTATGTACATGTGTAAGACAAAAGGCAATTCTGTAAGATTCGCTTTCATCCTTCATAGGCAACACTGTCAGTTCTGCAGCGCGCCACTGCAACTTGTTGCCTCAGCTGCTGCCGAAATGTTTTCACAACCGACCGACCTTCAGCATTCACTGTTCTCATTTACGTTTATGTAAAACAAGAGCAGTTGGGTAAGATTCGCTTTCATCTCTCATGGGCAACCTCTGTCACTTTTGCCGCCGCAACTCGTTCCTGCAGCTGCCGCCGCAATGTTTCCACAGCCAAGAGGCCGTCAGCATTCATCATCTTCATTTATGTATACATGTGAGTAAGAAAAAGGCACTTATGTAAAGTGACTTTCATCTTTCACAGGCAACACTGTCGTTTCTGCAGCACGCTTCCGCAGCTTGTAAACTGCAACTGCCGCCGCAGCGTTTGCACAGCCAGCAGACCTCCAGCACCCATCCCGGTCATTCATTGTAATTAGGACAAAGGCACAGCAGTGATGGGAGAAGCCGGGTTAGCCCTTGATGTGGAAGGCTTGAAAGACCAGGTTGACCATTTGGAGAAGAAATTACAGGATGTTGAAAGTTGACAATGTTTCAAATTTGATGCGCCAAACGCTAAGTGAGTTGGCTACTCTTAGGAATGCAAGCGCGGATACACTTAGCACCCAACTTTTGGGCACAGAGGGGTGATTCTTGATCTTGAAGCTGAAAAAATGCAGCTATGCGGCATTCTTATCAGGTATGAGAAGGAAACAAAGCGTGATTCATCTGCTGGACCTTAAGATCTGCAGTGTGGGCAAGTATGGATTCAAGTTGAACTTTCTCTTCCTCTAGCTGTTTTGACAACAGGTATAACCTGCAGCGTGCGCGCGGCAATTCTGTTTCCAAGAATGTATTCCGCAGAGTGAGAATTCCAACAAAGCAGGGGGCCAGCGCATG
>CAJNIZ010009037.1:0-13879 GCA_905231905.1 Symbiodinium pilosum
ACGTGAGAGAGAGAGAGAGAGAGGATTTTGATATCTATTGCACCCAACCAGTTTGGCTATGGCAGAGGCCGATGCCAGGGCCAATGCTGGAGAGCTTTCAACATTGCACAATTCTGTCAGAAGCGATAATGCATTGCAATGGGCAATGCTTCTCCCAAGAACTTTCAGCCCCTCCGCAAACAAAACCCACAGCACAGACCAGATAGCATCAGTGCACCGAAGGCCTGTGCAAATATGTTGTAGTGTGTCGTTGCGTTTTCACCCCTCTTGGAAGGGGTCTAGATGCATGTCCTGTTCTTGGGGGCTTCAGTCAGAACAGGGTGTTTGGATTTCGCTCCAGAGCTGTTCAGGCTCGTTGCATTCATTTTCTCGGGGGAATGGCTAGAAGTCTTTGCCATTTCCCGAAAAGAAAGGAGCTCCAGTGCCACAGGTGCTTCGTTTTATACTTGCACGGGCTCTCACTGGAGCCCTGATGCTCTGTAGGACGGCTCTTATGAGCAAAGTCCTCTCTGCAATAAAGTGTTCCTTCAGGCGCCGTCATGTCATTCAGGAAACGCTTCACTATGGCTAGCAACGGCCCGATGCACAGCCAAAACCCGAAGCACAAGTGGACTCAGAGCTCCATGGCGACAGCCTCAGCAGTAGTGTGCGAGCAGCGTCTTGATCCAGCGTGCCTCAGGGATTTGCCCATTGACCTGACTACACCTCATCTTTTCTTATCCAATGTTGCATGCTTGGCTCTAATGCGGCCACATCAGCCGCTTTTTCACGCATCGATTGAGCGACTACTTGGGGAAGCCACGTCTCAGGCAAGGCTAGTGTGATATAACATCACGTGCATGCTGATTAGGACAGCGTTTACCTGCAGTTTGGCAACGGTATTCGTCCATACCGTAAGGCGTGGCGGTTAGAGCCAAAAAGGTTCCAAAGTCTGTCATAGACCATGAGAGCTGGATCCGTGACAGGTGTCTACAACGCGTCTACTACGAGTTTCGGGTTGCCAAAACATTGCTTGCGCAAGTTGATGTGTCGCCAGGGTTGACCAGGTGTCGGCATGGTGTTTCGGATTGCCAAAAAAGCATTCTTTAATCCATGGTGTTTACGAGGTTTCTACATGGTGTTTTGCGTTGCCAGGGTGTTTTTAGAACCATGAAAGTTGGATCTGTGACATGTGTCTACAGGGCGTCTACGTGGTAATTTGGGCTGCTAAAAAATTGCCATGGGCCTTGAAATCAGGTCTGGGGGTATCGTCCTTGCTGACACTGGGGTTGCACACAAGTGGGGCACTTAATCTGCGGGGGCAGGCAAACTACGTACTTAGACGAACACAAAGAACGCCGCAAACAAGAACCGACCAGGGTACTTGAAATTTAAAAACTGGATATATACATACTACCTTTATGCAAAGTGCACTGTCATTCCTCTACTGTGGTCCAGATCAGCTTGAGCCACATATATACAACACAGGTAGCGCATGCACACCTGTTCATGTACATGCACTCCCCCCGTTCTGTTTCAAAGAACGTTCCTACGTACTATGTACATACGACCGTTCCTCCAGAACCGCGTGTGCATTTGGCTCTCTTTCCCAGAGAAGCCATTCCTGCAGTGGCTGATCACGGCTGTTTATGACTATTACCGGGCCCACCGGATGAGCGTCGCTCCCCATGGAACGAAGTCTCCATCTTCTACTTGGACAAAATGTCGCTGACATCCGCATAACCCGGTCATAGTGACCTCACGACCTAATTGAAAAACATTGCGGATTTGCTCAATGTGAGCTCCGCGAGGCTCTGGGAAAACCAGTGGAGCACCCTCTACGTCGAGGATTACTACACTGTGCGGGCTGTCGAATGTATGCAAGACACAAACCGCGGGGGATTGGTGACAACCAGCACGGGACCTTTGGGTCACCTGCTAATACGTTGCCTACCAAACCTTGATTCATAGTGTGTTGCCCACCCCTCAGAATTGGTTCCTCCAGAACATGCAGTCGCACACTCTCCGACAGGTCTGTTAACTTGAGATCGTCTTCGACCTCTTTATCCTTTTGGATTAGGTGCAGTCTTTGACCTTGTCGATGCAGAAGAATCTTCAACTCAATTGCGTGCCGACCTCCATGGATGATAACCTTGTTGCCTGGGAGACGGTTGGACTTCATTGTGTCTTCAAAGACGACCAACCCTTGGCGCGGAGAGCCCAACTTTAGGACTGCGACCAAAATCCCCTTAAGGCGGCTAATATCACCATGGGCTCTGGCAGGTTGACTACCCGTCACTTCAATGTTTGTTGAAGAGCTGGCCGTAGTTACCGATGCAGGAGAAGGCTTTACTCTAGACTTCACTGAAGCTTTCAGCCTGTCGAACTGCTCGGTCAATTTCTCGTCAGTGACCTCTTGATCCGATTCTTGGCTTTCTTCCTCTTCAGACTCAGAGGATTCGGTAGGTGCTTCAGCTTTCACCTTTTTGGAAGAGCCACGTAATCAGTTTCCTCCTTCAGAGGACTGTAGTCACCTTCATCCTTGACGGGCTCAAGCTCTGTTGAAGAGAGACCAGTATTACCGGCCGTGCTTTTCCTTCGTCTCTTTGGAACCTTGTCCTTGGCATCGGCCGGAGCCGCTCTTACCTTAGGAGTAGGTCGGAGATACTTAAGTGAAGCTTCATCCGGTTCTACGGCCTCTTTAACCTTTTTGGATGAAACCCGGCGAGACCTTTTTAGCAATGACGACGCCTTTCCGCTTTTTCGGAGCTAACACTGGCTGCATACTGCGTCCAACTGATCCTTTTGGAACCAGTTGTTTCACCTCAGCCTTTTGACTCGTGCCCTCAATCCTGGCGCTTGCAAACACTGTCTGAGGTTCTTGGCACTGGTTAGGTTTTCTTCTTGTGGACGGTACATCCTGAAGAGGTGGTCGACGACTGCTGCTACTTGTAGCTGGTCGTACCCGCTTAGCTCTAGGCGGTGTTGGCGGGCGTTTACCACTGCCGTCTGACCTCGGACGAAGTCTTGCGCTGGCCCTTACGACCTTGGGAGGACTTGGTGGTTTTTCCCTCCGAGTCCTAACAGGCTCTTCTTCGACCCATTCTTCCTGTTCTTCATCATCTGTACCGTACCATATGTGGGATTGCCTGTTGTGCCAACTTGACCAAGGATGGTACCTTTAAGTGAAGGGTGTGCCGGTTCTGCAGGCCTAAGACGACGCGATGGAGGGGTTCTATTTCGAGCTGCTGCTCGTTCTGCTTCTTTAAGCGCGTTTGGATCAAGCATGGGATCATATCTACCGCCTCCATAATACACGCACTCTTCCTGGACATGATCCTCGCAGCCGCGCGCCGTGCAACATATTCTGGGGGTAGCGTGGGAGAAAAGGCATCGCATCCCATAGCTACACCTACCTTCCACGAAGCTAAAACACTCTTCTCTGCCTCGTTTGACCTCGCCCCTAAGACGGTCATGGATGCGCGCATAGCTACCTTCTTTTACGTTTTGAGCTCGCAAAGGAACTCTGGGATCAATGGGTTTCCCTTCACAGGTGGCATAAACATCATTGGTAGGACCAATGGTTGCTGACCGGCATGATGCCGTATCAAGGAGATTTGATAACTGGTCGGAGTTGTCAATCTCCAATGCGAACAGCTCACTGTTAGGGAATTTAACCCATCCCTGATCACCATTAACTATCCCTCTGGCGCCAGCCAAGACCTTCTCATGGGGTGTTTAAGCAGAGGGAGCCGATGACTGCCGGCAAGCCAGTATGGGTTGAAGGTTTTCGCACTAATGAATTGGTGCACCCATCGGTAGGTACTCGTTTGTGTGCTCCTAATCTGCCGCCTCTTATAGGCCATAGCGAGGCAAGTAGCAGTAGTATGGGTCAAGGCCCTGCGCTGCCAATTATGCAAATTCCTCCTCGAGATCGGCAAGAGTATTTGAAGGTCTGTGAGTGCGACAAAGAACTTGAGGATGAGGTACTCGCATGCGTGTTAGCAACTGAGCCCCCGGAATCCACTCTATAAGCTGGTAGATTTGGCAGGATCATCCCACCTGTAGTCATGCGGCGGCGGCTGGGTACGCCTTTTGCGATCTGGTCGAGGACCGACTGCGCCAAATCGAGCCCCGCATGTTTCAAACCCATGCAACAATCTCAGAGCATCTGAGTCTCCAACTCCTTCTTCCATAAGGTCTTCCATGTAAATACAGCTTAAATCAGCAGCCTTACCTACCCCTACTTTGTCAAGAACCGGAGCTAAGTGTTGAAGATCGCGGGCTGCTAGGAGCTCAGCAATAGGTTGTTCTCGGGAGGTCGACTCCCCCCTTTCTTCAGCCTTTGTGTCTGGCTCCTCGTCCCGAGAAATAGAACCTAGCTCTTGCTCTGGCTCTGGGTTGCCAAACTGGCGCTTCGAATTGTATACTCCCCCGAGCTTGTTTCTCGATCGGTAAGGTTCCGACTACTCTTAGCTGGGCTAATATTACCATGAAATCTTCTTCCCGAAGAGTCCACCGAGCCCCATGATGGGCTTGAAGGCACCGTGGCATTTAGTGGAGTCAACCGGCGAAAGATCGTCTGTCCTCCACGATTACCACTTTGGCAGGTTGCGACTTGATCCTGAAGAGTACTAGCGCTACGTAAATTAGCGCTACTGCTAGGACTGGTTCTTGAAGGCGGACCGCGCGGCTCCTCTGGCTCAGGCTCTCCTCCTGAATCACCTGAGTCACTCGATGATGAACCAGGCCACCTCATTGGGATCCGATTCTTGAACGAACCGAAGTACAGCATTTGCCCATCCATAAAATCCGGTGCTTGCACTCTGATGGGAACGTCCATTTGGAGGCGTCCAATGACGCAAAATTTCTTGAGCCTGGACAATATCAAACCCCGGTGGTCAATGGGCTCAAGTAAGCCTCTCCCGTTTCCCTTCGAGGGGTGGAGAACATCACTTGGACAAGGGCTGGGCCCGGTGGATTGTGATTAGGATTAGATGGGCCAGAAGCCTCATTACCGGAGTTGTTACCTTGACTTGGTTGAGACTGAGGAGCGTGAGCAGCCTCAACTCCTTGAACGGATCGAAATTCCACAGTGTCCCCTTCCCGGAGATCTGGGAGCTGCTCGACGATCTTAGCAGAAAGATCAATCATTGTTGACCAATGCACTATGCGCAGGTTGTTCGTATCCACCTGAGCGAAACAGCCTTTTTCTGTGACAATGTCCCAACCTTTGGTTTCTGGGGAGAGGTGATAGAACTCAAGATTACTGTCTGGCGCTGTAAAAAACACCTTGATAGTACGTGGCTCCTCTTCTTGAGGGGTCTCCCGTAATAACCGGTTCAGTGTCACTGGCCGCTACAACCTCTGACCGATTGGCCGGAGAGCTCCTTGGATTGGAATTTGAAGACGCATAGCGACGAGATCGGTCTGGGTTTTGACCGCAGAACTTGTCAAACTTTCGAAGGTCCTTCAAGTAATTATAGGTCAACGACCGGTCGGAATTCCACGCTGAGAATGAAGATGAAGAAGGTTCACGGCGATTACCTTCACCCTCTTTTAGCAACGCAACAGCTGCTTGGCGACCCTCACGTGCAACACCGCTAGAAACAGAAGCTTCTTGGTGCTCAAGGTTCATCCGTTCTACACCTTCTCGAGTCATCTTGTTGTCTACCGATGAATCTCGACTTTGCGAAGAGCGCGAAGGATATGGTACCAAGTTGAGACGATTATTGGTGAGCTGACCTATTTGACTAAGCATAGAGACATAAATGTCCCTACTACCCGGATTGGCATGGCCTTCTGTTGCGTGGACATGAGCATCGAAGAAGGATGGCGAAAAAGACGCCAAGGGCCTCAATGGGAACGTCTATCCAAAGAGCTTGACACTCCTGACAGGGCACAGGATCTTGTACGCTTACTGGGCTTGCCTCTACCGTGCGTTGCAAGATGCCAACCCAGACCGAGTTAATATGCTGCTTCAGGGCGGGCTTGCTTAGTGGAGAAGGGTGGGAGGCCCGAATGTTTCGGACGCACTCGCATCTGCCGAAACCCTCCGGGCCTTGGAGGCAGCGAACGAGAACATTATCTCCTTTTCGGACCGACTGGTATGTCTGGTCAGGAGCTATGGGAAGAGCACGATACCGGAAAACTTGAAGAAGTTGAAGGACGAAGGAGTTCTCTTCCAAGGTCGGGCTGTCTCCACGAACCTCCTTGCTGCGGCCGAATCCATCAAGAAGAATATCGATGATGAGGCCCGAGGCGTACTTCGCTACTTGGAGAGCAAGTACGGAAAAGCCTTGCTCACAGATGGCCCGACAAACCTGTGTCGCATCATTTTGGCAGCCTCGAAAACCGGCAACTCGGACTGCCATGAGTCTGTTGCACAGCTCCTCCGCTATTTGAGCATAGCCATCGACCTGGATCTGTTCAAAGTGGCGCAGCTGAACAGCGAGACACTGACAGGCAAGGAGGGCCGAGACACAAAGCCCACAAGCGCAGAGCAAGTCCCTGCCCAGATGCAGCAGAAGCTCGCTGAGCATGCCATGAACGTCCTGAAGCTCATGGACTCCTGCCCAGACAAGTTGAGGCAGCACCTGCCAGACCTGTTGTTACCTTCGAGGTTTCGGGGAATGCTGTCGAAGGCCAAGATGGTCAACAGCGAGACGGACTTTGACAATGCTTCCCAGTGGTGCCTCACAGATGCACTCGTAACGAGGGACGAGGGACGACCGTGTGTGTTAGCTAAANNGCGAAAAGGTCGAAGGTCTTTCGCAAACCCTTCTTTGTATTTGCTAAACTCTGGGGAGTTTTGATACTGCGTATTTGCTACATATCCGTTGCCGTTTTTGGTATCAAGCCCCCTACGTCAAGCGGGGGAAATTTTGAGTTCTGGAAGGAAAGGAAACGAGGGCTCAGCCCTCGCTCGTTTGCAGCCATGGAGGCTAGCGCTAGTTCAGCTGGCGCGAGTGCCGCCTCCCCGGCCCCTGCGCTACGTGGCTAGCTACCGCCTCTGGAGGATATATCTGCAGGAGACGAAGGTCCGGCTACCTCCTGGAAAGCCGGCAGATCTGGTAGATTATCTGCTAGCTAGAAAAGATGAGCCCTGCGGCCGGTCGGTAAAGCTATAGGATGGTTTGAGATCGTCGCCGAGTTTGTGGAGGAGGACTGTGCTAGCTATGGGCGACTGGCTTGGGCTGCGAAAGCCGGCAGAGCTACGGCTGACCGATCTGCGAAAGACAAAAACCTCTGGTCCCACCAAAAGGGTCAAGGAGCTGCCGGTCTGCGTGAGCGAACAGGCCTGGAGCAAGGCCTAAAGCTGCTTAAGCATCGAGTCTTGGCGGCAGGTGTGGCTTCAGGCAAGGCGGTCTCAGTTGGCAATTGTGTCAACAACGCATTAGACCTCATTGCTGCGCCCCGTGTTTGGGAAATCAAGGGAATCGATACCTTTGTGCATAGCAGCGTTGTAGCCAAAAAGTCCATGGGCATGGTCACGCGCAGGATCAATGCAGAGTATGACTTGCCTCTTCGACGCCACCCCTGGTATCCGCGACAGGCCAACCTGTACTTCCGCAGCCTGGCATGGAGTGAGGTCAAAACATTGGCGGCGGTCAGTGTGCAATCTCTGCAGCTTGTAGTTGCTGCGTAATCGCCAGAGCTTCGCAGGTCTTACGACTTGCCAGTCCCTGTCGAACTCCTGGACTCCAGGCCGGCGGTATCCATCAATCAATGGATGGATATAGCGCATTCCCCAAGACATATGATCCACCAGTGAATACCCCCAGGTCGAGTGTTGGATGCCGGTTGATATAGTAAGACAAAGCGGGTGGTATCCACTCGACGGGGGGTCCAATGTGCGAGCAGTCATTTGCAGCCTGATGTAGACCTGATTGTATCATACCAGTCCTGTGGAGCGTCGCCCATTGCGGTGACGGAAAACAGAGCGGAAATGAACTAAGTTGAAGGGCTCAACCAACATCAGGCGGAGCCATTTGGTATGAGTGTAGGCTCGGCTCCACAGGACCTCTCCCTAGCAGCAACTTGGCCGGATATCACCCCGTCCGATTCAACACATTACGAATTTCAACGGCTGACATACACAGAAGTAGTTAGTCTCTGCGCAATTCTTGCATTGTTGCAAACTCCTGTCGAAACTTCTGCTGGTACGACTGGCCGACCGATAATGGTGCGAAGGCCTTCCAACCTCCAGGATCCTATAGAGCAACCCTCTGACTGAACATCGCAAGTTGCCTATTTCGAGCACGCAGTCTCACTCCAAAGCCTTTGGTTGTGCTCGCGGAGCACACCTAAAGGCTTGTAGAGGGCTGGTAGAGAGCAGAGCAATAGTGAATTTCTGTTTCAGCTGTGGTAGGAGAGAATAGCAGCAGTGTCCCCAGCGGCCATGGCGCATCGCTGGCATGTAAACCCGTGGCAAGTCCACGTGACCGTTCGCTGCGTCTGGGAAGGGCCGGAGTCGTGGCACGCACTGCTAGTGCAGATTTTTTTGCCGGACTCCAAGCCAGGGCAATGGGCATGGGTGGACCTTGGAATACTGGTTACTCAGGCCGCTGATGCCGTCATCCTACTGCGCAAAGCCATAGCCAAGGCCACAGCGGCGTGGTGGAAGCATCGTACATTCCCATTCGCTAGACTGGAACACATGAGGTTTAAGACTGCCCGAGTCATGTTAACCAGCGGGAACGAACGTGTGTACAGTCAAGTACACTTAATGGAGCTTGAACCAGCTGCCATTGAACGATTTGTCTACGAAGGCAGATTGATGGACACGGAGTTCTGCTTCTACACGAATAGGGATCTTCGAATGCTGGTGGCGGTAGGACGCAAGGATCGAGCCAGGCATGAAGCCGCGCAGGAAAGAGCAGCCCACATAGAGGCATAGTTGCAGACATGGCATGAGTGGTTCCTGGTGGATTGGACTGATCAAGGTTATTTTTACGATTCAGAGGAGCTTGTGGACCTTCTCACAGCAGTGCACTCTGCTATACGACTCTTCTTTAAGAATGAGTCGTTGCCTGTGGAAAAGATCGAGTTTAGTATGGTCTTGCTCCCGCCTGAGCGTGGGATCTTGTGGAGGGGTTGGGCGCCCGAGGACCAAAACGCACCTCAAGTCGCCAGCAGATTCGCCACCTGGCTCAGATTCTAGGCACGTCTCACTTGGGATGGAAAAATTTCTCAACACAGACTGAGGACCCGCTCAAAAGGTCAAGCAGCCTCCGACAGGAGCCCTCAGAGCGGAGCAGGCGCCGCAAGGCCACTACAGGGGCGCAGGTTGTGCGTCTGGATGGATCATCTGGGCTGTACGCAGCTCAGGTACGCCAAGGCGGCCCTCCGCCTCCGCAACTCGTTGCCACCTGAACTGGACAGGGGGATGTGAAGGCGCAACATATGGCGACATATGGCGCTCATCCTGGGAACAGCCCTGGGCAAACACATTCATGGCAATGCGGACAAGCTTCAGCCGTGCCGCCGACAGAGGGCACCTTAAATCCTTTGCCCTGGGCAACTCAGCCAGCTACATGGACGGACTGGGCACAGACCCAGACACATCGCCCAGGATTGCTGGCAGGCATGGCGCTTCTAGCCCTTCAGGATGCATTTCGTTATTACGAACAATTTTCCGATTTTACATGCCCACTTGATTTTCATGTTCACTTGTGTTTTCTACTCATGTTGTACTTGCTCCTGTGATGAATCTATGCTACATGCTGAGGCCTTTGTGGATCAGGAAAAGTTAGTATGGTAGCGGAGCTGCCGTGTGTTGTGGTTCTTGTCTTCTTGCGTTGCGGGATTGAGGGCCACATCGGATCCAGGCTGTATTTGAGTTCAGGGTCCTTCGGTGAAATTTAGGATCCTCTGTAGCTGCGAGCCATAGCTGTGTGGTGGTTGGCCAGCCCACCGTGTGACCATCCGGTCCATCTGCAGAAAGGTGCCCAGACATTCTTGTTTCTTGTGGCGGCAAGCCTAATCTTGATTTGGGATATTGCTAAGCCACATTTCTTTAATTTCTTGAAGGCAGTCCGCATCTAACATTGCTTTGCGAAGTTATCACTTGAATTCTTGAATGTGACAATGGCTACTATTTCTGAGTCAGACGATGATCTTGGAGAGCCAACCGGCCCCCAACTGCCAGCAGCAGCAGCAAGCACGAATCCTTTTGCAGCAGCATCGCCGACCGGCAGCCCAGTTAATTTCGATGCAATCATGAGACAGATGATGGAGACAACCCAAGCCGCAGTGAGTGCCCTTAGCCAGGCCTCGTCAAGCAAGCAGTCCCTTGGGTTTGCAGATGCGAATAAGATTCTCAACCGTCCGGCAAGTTTTGGAAGTGCAAGTCACGATCATGATCTTTCGGTGTGGCATGATTGGAGCCATAGCTTCCGCACCTGGCTTGTGTTCGCTGATCAAGGTTTCGAGACTGAACTGCAGGCTGTTGAATCCAATCTTGACAAGCCAGTCGTTATGTCAGGCATGAAGACTGCAGGCCGCTCCAGACGGTTGTGTGCAATCTTAGGTTCCCTTGTTTTGCATAAGCCAAAGGCCATTGTCAGGCAGGTTGCAGAGCGTTCGGGCTTCGAAGCGTGGAGGCAGCTAGTCAATGTTTATGCCCCGAAGTCGAAGGTTCGTAGCCTAGCTCTGTTGAACGCTTTGATGGGTTTGCCTGCATTTGTCAAGTCAAAGATTTTGCGTGAGCAGATTGAGGGACTTGAGCGCATTGCAACCGAGTATCAACGTGTGTCCGGTTCCATGCCAGGCGAGGACATCCTTCCTGGGACTTTGCTCAGGTGTTTGCCATCTCAGGTTCGATCGCGCATCCAGCTTCAGATGGATGATACCACGAGTTATTCATCCGTAAGAGCCTTTGTGTTGTCATAAGCAGCCTAGGAGTGATGGTAAGGGCAAGTCATCGTGACAAAGGCAAAGGCAAGGGTAGGCAGCCTAGGAATGATGGTAAAGGCAAGTCAGCCCCCAAAGGTGACAAAGGCAAAGGCAAAGGCAAGGTTGACAAGCGCAACGTTCAATGCCATAATTGCCTGCGGTATGGTCACTATGCCAATGAGTGTTGGCAGCGCAAAGGCAGTGCTCAGGTAGGCCAGGTTGCCGAGAGCGAAGTTTCCACGGTGGCACCGTCAGCATCGGTTTCGCAAGCCCATGTCAAGCGTGTTGAGATTGACTTGACAGCTGATTGCACGTATGATTTCAGTGGTTCTGTGTGCATGATTGTTGCATCCAGCGCAGGGAGTAATCTCTTGCCGATGGTTGGTGCGTCCGATGCAGGTTCAGAGTTGCAGTCTGATTCCAGTTGTTTTCGAGGATCCCCGTTGGCTAGAGACTGGCTTCGAGCTGCTAAAGGGCTAGCTAACTACAAGAGGGATTACTTGCTACCACGCCTGCGAGATGATATGGCGGGCTTTGACAAGAAAATGGCTGGCTATGGAGATGCCGTGGTAGCGACGGCAGCCTTGCTAACGAGGCTACAGCTACCTGGAGTGGTCCAAGGATTTTGGACGGAGCACTCCGAGATCGATCGTCGGGGTCCAGACCTCCGAGAAAGATTTGCTAGGACGTTGGAAGCCGGAACACTCCGATGTCTACGCGAGGTGCTATGGAGGACGTGTGGCTAAGCTACACAAGTGCTATGCCGAGGCGGCCAGAAAGGATGACCGCTACGTGGAGCTAGATGAGAAAGAGATCGGCGAAACGCTAGCAGACTGGCTAGTGGATGGGCGAGGGCTCCGGCCCGATATGGCCAAAATCCATCGTGGCGCAGACCGGTGGACGTCGTCGTCCCAGACATTGCCAGCCAGCTCCAGCCTTGGCCGCCGATAGCGAGGACAGCCAGAATGAGCCGGAGGCGGGAGAGCCTCCCGTTGGCAAAGCAGGCCAAAGTTCTTGATAGGGTGGCTCGATACGTCATAGTAGAGCTGCCGGGAGCCATTTTCAGGCGCTGGATGGGCAGGCGAAGGCTGATTTGCCTGCTAGAACAAGCTATACCCATGTGTGCAAGCTGTGCTAAAGGGCCGCGGTGATAGCGAAAGTGAAGCTAGCGAAGCCTCACCGGCGGGGTCCGGAGATGAAGAGGCGCTAGAGATTCCGTCCAGCCAGCCGAGCTGGCAAAGCACAATCGACACGTTATGGGCATGTTAACTGTGTTCAAATTGGAGAAACGGGGCTAGCTTTTCCGGAGAGGGCGCCAGAAGAGAGACAGACGCTACATGCTACAGAGCTAGCGTGTTCACCCCAGCTTCAAACAAAGTGCCTTGAGAGGCAGGCTTTATCTCGCAGGTGGTTAGCAGGAACTTAAGGTCCGAGGACCCTAGCTCCAGCTTTTCCTCTTCGGTGCTTAGGTACTGACGGACCTAGCGCCGCAAAAGCAAGACGAAATTTGGGAGTGATTGAGCCACGAGCTATCGTAGCAATTTTAGCGGAGAAGGGACTGGATACCCCATCCCAAAGAGCCCCCCGAAAACGCCCTCTCCGTCTCTCGCTCTTGCATTCACTTGCAGACGACAAGATAGCGTAAAGTAGCCGGAATGACCTGTACAAGTAGCCTTTTTTCGGTCGGTCGAAAATTGGAAAAGTAGCCCGTACTCCGTAGCAAGACTGCGTTCCCGGTAGCAATAGCGGTTTCGGCCCCCGCCCTAGCATGCAGCCGCCTGACGGACGGTCCGGTCCCCCCACCTTCTCTAGCTCTGGGCCGCTAGCTGGGGACGGGCTTTGGACTTGCAAAGCTATCTCTAACCAGACCTCCGGTTAGCTAGCCGGTAGCACTGACATGTTGCAGGAAAGCTCCGCGGCCATCCTTTTTGCTCGCTCCAGCGGCTGCGCACGGTTGGAGGTAGCTAGCAACTATCCCCCAAAAGTCCCCCATAAACATACAGCCTCAAGGGTATTAGGATAGAGGGAAAAAGTTGGAGGATAGCTGCCTAGCTAGCTACTGGTGCGGATCATAATAGACCGTATCTGGCTCGCCCTAATCAGCGAAACTACCTATCTCGCTGAGGTCGTGGGTGTCTTCTAGCTGTAGCGGCTGACCTTCCGGCCCCTGTAGGGCCAGCGTAGCTGGCTGAGTAGAGGAACTAGCCGGCGTCTCGGTAGCAGGTGGAAAAGTAGGCTCTGCAGGTCGCGGCGTGTACTCGTCCAGTGTAGCTGGTCGCCGGTGGTGGTCGCGCTGTCGCTTAGCTAGCTTACCCAGACCCCCGGAAGGATCCAAAATGTGGATCCGAGGTTCCCTTGGGTGACCTGGATCCGATGCCCAATTTCTGGATCCGCTACCAATTTTGTGTACAACAGCTGAAGCAGCCGAAAACCAACATTATGTATGATTGCAGACAAAAGTGAATTCATGACTCATCGCCAAGGGAAGGCACCAGCTTAGCAGCACATTTGGCCAGAAAACTTTTGAAAAAATGGTGGGCAATAAAAACTAGGAAAACCGGTAGTTGAATACATGTATAATTTATTAGCATATATTAGCATATGGCATAGGGCCCAGAGGTCTAAGGCTCAACAATAATCACAAGGGCAGGGTTAAGGGTTGAGGATTTGGGGGCTACAGTTGAGGTTTCGCAGTCAGTGCTGGTACCTTAAACCGGAAAGACCTGAATCCGACCCTAAACCCTAAACCCTAAACCCTAAACCTCTCGCATCATAGCTCATCGCCTGATGCTGTCACAGGGGGCTGAGTGAGTGTGGACAATGAACGAACAATCACCTGGGCTTCGGCTCGTTGTGTCGTGCAGACGCAAAATAGGTGCGCAAAAAAGAAAAAAACCTCTCGCATCCCTCAACCCTGGGGGCCTGCAAACAACTGTTGGTTCTCAAGTTCCAGACGCCTGGAAAGAAAATCCCAGACCACTACTGTATATGTATATATATATAT
>CAJNIZ010009038.1:0-13878 GCA_905231905.1 Symbiodinium pilosum
TCTTCCATTTGATCCTCCATTCTTGGGGGACAGGATCCTTTAAACCCAACCGCAGCGCGGGTTTAGGGTTTAGGGTGTTTTGGCGTTTAGGGTTTAAGATTTGGGATGTAGAAATTCTAGGTTTGGGCTTTAGGATGTAGATTTTAGGGTTAGGGGTTTAGGGTTGGGGTTGGGGTTTAATGTTTGCCGTTTAGTGTTTGGAGTTTAGGGTTTGACCCGCCAGCAAGCCCCGCTGCGGAAAACTCACCCGCCAGATCCTCAAAATGAGGAACCCTGAGGATTAGAGTTCAGGCTTTAAGGGCTGGGGTTTAGGTATTGGGGTGCAGGCCGTCTAGGCTTCAGGGTTTAGGCTTTAGGGTTGGGGGTGTGTGGTCTGTCCTTTCACAGGGACCCTTAGGGATGTACCTGATCCCTAAACCCAAACCCTTTACCCAAACGCGCACCTCGAAGTTTCCGGAGAAGCCAGCGGCCTGCGCCACGCGAGGACGGTACTACACAAGCCTGAATAACACCCAAAATCAATACTCCCCTCCCCCTTATATTAAACCCCCCACCCCCCTTAGTATAAATAAGCCCAAAATGTATATATACATATATATACATACTAGAAAATATACCGCATACCGCAATGGAGAGTATTTACTATTAGTGGGGTAGAGGCCTAGCCACATTTTGGTTCCTTCAGATTCAATGGGGTTGCAAAGGATGTATCTATATAGAATTTAGGGTTCAGGCGTATTACCCCCTCCCCCCCAAAACTGGAGAGTCAACTGGAAAAGAACATGGAGCATGAAATGCAACTAACCCCTAAACCCTTTTTGAGGTACCCTAAACCAACATGTACGAGGAATCCAAGACCAGAACATTGGTCAATGTTTCTGCTGCTACAAGTACGTCACAAACCCTATGCCCTAAACCCTAGGGTATAGAGTTCAGGGACAGGCCCTCGAACTACCCAATACCTAAGTACCTAATTATTGGGTACTTGCACCCGTAGGGATTTGGGCGTTCCAGCAAAAACTGGATCGTTTATACGAACAGGGGGGTCTTAAGCTTGTAGGGCTTTAAGGTTTAGGGTCTTAGGGTTTAGGGTCTAGGGTCCAGGGTCTTAGGGTTTAGGATTAGGACTCTAGTCTAGGGAGCTTGGGGCAGGCAAGCCCTCATGCGCATCGTAATGTAATGGCCAACTCCGCTATGATGACAAGTTCTGTTACCACTGTGCGCAGCTTTCGTAAGCTGGTGGGCACCTGTAGTTGCATGCTAGGATCGCCAGAATCATGAGAGCAGGTGTCCTGCAACTACAGCTGTTGTGGCAAATCCTGCAACATCTGACGTAGCCCAAGTCCTAGGCTAGTTCCGGGCCCATTCCAGTGAACATTCGCTAGACCCTAGTTGCCAACACAATCCTTACAGTGTCCTTTACGGGAACTAGACCCCAAACCCCCAACCTGAGCCCATAAGCCCTAAAGCGCTATGGGGTGTAGGTCCTAAGCCCTGAACACGAAACTCCGAACCCGAATCACTTTCATTTCAGTAGTAGTAATCGTAATAGTAACAGTAACAGTAATAGTAATAGTAGTAGTAGTAATACTAATGGTAATAGAATCATTTACGCAGCAGCTTAGGTCTAGGACATAGAGCCGGTGTTCTAGGGATCCTCTCGAGGGTCCTGTATCAAAGGTGGAGTCCGAACAGAAAGGCCCACAGGATATAAGCATAGGGCCATGCGAGTTACTTAAGAAAGCTGTGTAGAAATCTTGCCAGGAACGATCTTAAGGATTATGCGCTGCTAGTTTCCGCCCGCCTGCTGATGAGCAGTTTGGTTGCCTGTAATCCCCAAGTCCTGAACCACCGAGCCACCTAACACGAAACCCTGAAACCGAATCCTCAACGCCTTGAAGCCCAGAACCCGTCCACCATGAACCGCTAAGCCGCAACATGCAATCCTGAACAAGAAATCTGGTGGTTGGCCTCTTATATAATCCGCAGCAAATCCTAGGGCAATCGCAGAATAACACAAGAAGTACCTTTGTGAATTCTCATAAAAACAGACACAGCATTTGGAGACCATCAAGCCGACTAAATGCTACCTACAAGGCCAGTAGCCCCATAGTTATAGGGGTCAAAGTAGCCCAGGTAACCAGGCTTTGCAGGTAGCCTAACTAAACTCTACTTACCGGTGGTTCGTGCGGAATCGATCTTAATAGTAGTCCCTACTTGAAGGGTGAGGGGGACTTGGTAAACATACATACAACACCCATATCAGCCAAATGGTAACCCCAGTGATCCTCATTACTAACCCACTTACTAAGTCCCCCGGACCCTCCAAGTATGGGATCCTTCATTATAGGGGATCCTTCATTACAGTCGCTCTAACCTGCTCTTTCATTCCCCAGTAGCCACCGGTAAGGCATTTTTGTGGGGCAAGACTGGCCGCAACGGTGTTCTTGATGGCCTGGGCGTTTGGACTTGCATTGACTCTCATTTGGGGCTTAGGGGTTTAGACCCCAAACCCTAGACCCTAAATTCCAATCCCTAAGCCCTAAGCCCTAAACCCCATTTTGGGGATAAGGCCTGTCAGCTGAGGGTTTAGGGTTTATGGGCTTGGGATACCATAGGGATGATGGAAACTACTCTTCAGGGTTTTGGGCTTAGTATGGATATAAACGCGTGCAGAACACATGTGGAGATGGGGGGTTGCTCTCGAGGTCCTTTGGGGCAAGCTGTCTGAAGTTCACGTAGGTATGTAAGGCAAAATATGAAAGACATGATTTTCCAGAATGGGGGGAATTCTGATCAACTGCAGCGTCTGCAGCAGAATCCAGATGGCACTTTACAGCCTCAGCCCTGCATCCCAAACCCTAAAACCCTAAACCCTAAATCCGAAATCCCAACCCGTAAACCCTCATGCCCAAACCCTAGACCCTAAACCCGAAGAGCCCGGTACACCTGAATCAAGGGAACATACCTTGATACTTGAAGGATCCTTGATGCTAAGGGTTTCGGGTTCGTGCATGCAATGTCTCTTGCATTATATTGTCAGTGCCCCCCAGGGAACCACAAAGCCCTGACCCCTAAGCCCCTCGAAACCTAGAGTCTGGAAGGGTTCGCACTTTTCACAGGCTTTTGATGGAAAACCTAAGCCCTACAAACTCTGAGCCCTAACCACTATACCAACCCAAAACCCAAAACCTAAACTTACAAACCCAAAATCCTAAATACAAAACCTGGACCATATCATCCTCATGGCCTGTTGGTTAAGGGTTTAGGATCAGGGCTAAGGTATGGATTTAGGGTTTAGAGTTCGGAGTTTGCTGAATTTTTTGTGCCCAAGATGGTGTGCTGATGATCGTTTAGTTGCAGAAATGAGGGCTTCATGTGCCCAAAAGCTAGCAAAAAGCCCGCGTATGCTGGACATCGGCAAGTCTTGGCACTTGGCCCTCAGATGATAGTCCCCCTGAAGTAGATAGAACATGGGATATATGGGGATCTTATTATACTATACCCAAAGCCATATTCTATCTATTCAAAGGGGGACTAGAACCCTAAACTCTCAACCCTAAACCCTAAATAGTCGTCTCCATTTTCTTTTCCATTATCCCAATATAGCTCCTATAAAGCCCCATATTCTATCTACTTAAGGGGGACTAGAACCTCAAGGTGGGACCTGGGATACTACCTTCCTCTAAGACCGAAAAACCTGCACCCAATACGGCTCACATTGATGACGTTTTGGAAAGCCAAACCCAAAAGAATGGGTTTAGGGCTTAGGCTTCAGGACCCTAAACCCTTAACCCTAAATTAGTAGGACATTAGGGGAAGGTAGACTACACTTATGGGCTGCAGGCTTTCTAGGTCTAAATTCGAAGGAATGCATCGGCATGCTCGCAAGAACGTGCGACTGCCTACTTCTTGCGGCGCATGCCAAGCATGCCAACACCTGCCTGTCCAAATTCCAATGACTAATGGGTTTAGATTTAGGGCTTAAGGTTTGAAACCCTAAACCCTAAACCCTGGCTTTTGGGTTTTGGGGTTTAGGGTTTTGGGGTTAAGGGTTTTGGGGTTTAGGGCGTAGGACTCCAAAAGTGTGAAATAAGGCAACTTTGGTACCATCATTCTCCATAAAGGTTTCCCAAAATTAGGGGTGCCTTTCGGGGGGTGCCCATAATGAGGGCTATAGCATTTTGGGGTCTATATTGGGGTTCCTTCTTAAATAGGGAGACTACCACATAGCCCATCCCTTCAGGGTGAGATTGCCATCATTTGCCCATGAAGATGCTCGGGGGCCTTGGCATCTGGGATGTACAGGAATCATGAAGGGATTATGGGGCCAGAGGTGCTGTAGAAGCAAACATCCACCCTAAACCTCAAACAATAACCCTGAAGATTAGGAATTTCCTCGGAATGCTCCTGGCTTTGCAGCCTTCTCTGACCTTGAAAGCAGGTCCCGAATCCTGTAGGCAAACATAGCTCTGTGCGAGTGAAGGGCGTGCCACTTCCCATAGACCCTAAACCCTAAATGAGCTATAATCTAAACTCCTAGTATCCCCCTTAATATCCCCTCTAGTAGTCCCCTATATAATCCCCTAAATAACCCCCCTTTAAGGAGTTTAGCCTATAGTTCAAATGCTAAATCCTACTGTTCTGACATGACAGTCCCGCTGGCAGGGGCAGTTGTGAGCTGGTTACACGGAGATTGCCTGTTTGAGGTTCCTGAACATGTACAGCATGCTTGAGTGTCTCCGTCTCCACACAATGTCATGGACACCTCCATCCACAACCTCGATGGTGCCCTCCCGGAAGCTAACACGGTTGCTGTTAAGGAGCTGGTATTAAGTTATCATAAGATGAGTATAATTACAAGGTTTAAGGTTTAGGTGTTTAGGGTTTAGGTTGTCCGCCATCTTCTGTGAAAGGAGGTGGGAGAGCAATGGCCCCTCTGTGGCCCTGATACGGTGCAGGGGATTTCAACAATCCACACACTTGCTGCTGTTGTGAGTGCTGTGTATTGGCCATGGAAGAATCCACTACCTTCCTTCCTTGTACAAAAAATCCTAAACCCTAATTACACTAAACCCTAAACACCTAAACCTTAAACCCTATAATTATACCCATCTTATGATAACTTAATGCCAGCTCCTTAATAGCAACCCTGCTAGCCGCCGGCCATTTCTGAGGATTCCCTGCTTGGCAGGAGAAACTCAAGAATTCGGGCTTTTAGGGTGTAACGTTGGGCCCTGCCCCCACCCATTCACAGTCTATAATAGGGATCATAATAAAGTCTCCATATACTCATACTGTGAATATTATCCAATTGTTAATGAGTGGGGGCAGTACCCAAGTGTAAAGTAGGGCGTTGGGGCGCAGGGTTGCGGGTTTTAGGGATATCCCCCCCCAAATGATGAAGAGCAACTGGAAAAGACAATGGAACATGATGTGGCAAACTGGGTATACATAGGGGCTTATGGATTCACCGCGCAGGGAAAGGATCCTGCGCAAGATTCTGGGCCCGAAACCCTGGGTTTGGACATCTCCTCTATTGAATTAACACCATCACTACTGACCTAAGCCCCATAAACTCATAAGCCCCTAAACTGTTGAGAGGCGGCATATTATGATGGATTCTTCGCATTGAACCTTTAGCAAATCTAAACTCATCTCCTCCGTCACATACTGATATAGTTTTACTCCCAATATTCTGGTAGACTAATGTATATTGGGAACTGCGCTATAAGGGGGGCGGGTGTGTATAACCCTAGACCCTAAACCCCAGACCCCAAAACCTACACCCTAGACCGTAAACCCTAGACCCTAAACCCTAGAACCTACACCCTAAACCGTAAACCCTTGACCCTAAACCCTAGAACCTAAGCCCTTAGGTGGAGGGGATCAAAGCTCTGTCGGGGTCCCCACGCGCTGCGTCTCCGCAATAGGCGTTGCCTCCACTGTCACGCGGAGCCTAAGAATTCAGCGGCTGAGGGATCTAAAGCCTGAAGTACTATCACCATAATTTCTATTACTGTTACTATTGCTATGATTAGTACTACGATTACCATTACTAGTACTATTACTATTACTACTATTGCTATTACTACTATTGCTATTACTACTATTACTATTAGTAGTAGTACTATTGCTATGACTGTTATTGCTATTACTACTATTGTTGCAAGCCCTGAACCCTAAACCACGGATCAGGGATCTAAGGTCCGCAAAACCCTGGACCCTAAACCCTATGGGGTTGAGTGTTCAGGGGACAGAATACGATGGTTGAGGTTTTGACACTGAACTGCAGGCGGGTGTTAGGGGTTGAGGTGTAAAGGGGTTAGGGTTGTTTACAAGTTAGGATCTTACGGTTAAGGCGTTGGGCTGTGGGTTCAAATGTTTAGGGTTTAGGGTTTAGCGGTTAAGGGTTTAGATGGGTTTAGGCTTTAGGTTTAGGGTTTGGGGTTTTGCAATACAGGTTGGTTCTTCTTAAGGTTTAAGGATCAAGGTGTACCACCCAATAACAGCCCACAACAGAGTGGTTATACTAAGGGCTGCATATAACTATAATATAAGTGCTATCCAGCTGCTACTAAGTGGGAGCAGTACCCCAGGTTTAGGGCACGGACGCCCGCAATGCACCTAGAACATCCTAGAACTGACCCTCCATCCCAAGCCCCACGCCACAAAGAAAAGTCGGAAGCCCTGGAGTCTGAACTCTGAAAGGCGGACCTCAACCCAAAGCACAACATGAGCTCTTCTCTAAGGACCCTGTGGATATAGAGAGATATTGGGTTTAGGGTTTAGGGTTTATCAGAGGATTATCGGGGGCCCTCAGTGAGGAGGATCACTTCAGGATTTTTCGAGACACTCTCAAAGCTCGATTGCAGACTCTAAGCCCACATCTAGAGATAGAAGCATGCGCACCTACCATGTCCAATCCTGGTGACCGTACATGTCTGAAGTATATCCGAGAGAAGGAGCGCGTAGCTGTCATTGACTACAATAGGGTCCGCATTTCGGGGGGGGGAGGTTCACATGCCCAAATCCTCTTCTTAACTTGGGACCCATTCTTCTAAACTCTAAACCCTAGACACCAAACCCGAAAGAATAAACCCTACACCCCAAACCGCGCACTGCAAATCCTAGACACCAAACCCTAAATCCTGAGCACCAGACTTATAAACCCTATACCCTTTAACACCAAGCCCTAAGCCCGGCAGTCCTTCCCTCAACCCTAAACCCCTCAGCCCTCCTACCCTTCGACCACCCCGTGCGGAGGCTGAGCTGAGGCACTCTTCGGCAGCCTCCACAGTGTCAAGGATGATCTCGTAGATCCTTGGGGGTTGGGTCTTCTAAGGATTAGGGTTTAGGGTTTAAGGTTCAACATTCAGGGTTTAGACCTTCACAAGTGTCATATAGTAATAGGGGGGTTACATAGGGGAAGTGGAAGAGGAAACAATAAAGCTACCATTTGAGCAGTGTTTTTTGGTGGTTAAACCTAGTAAGATAATCTTCCTTACATAAAATACGATACCCCAAAAGGAGGATAGAATCTTACTCTATATTGGGTACCATAGTAACCCCAAATAAAATACTACTCGTTTAGGGTTGGGAGTTTAAGGGTCCTGGGGCTTCTTAGGGTTATGGAGCTTTGGGCTTCGAGACTGGGATTTAAGCTTCAGGGTTTGTTTAGGGCTTAGGGGTGAGGGTTTAGGATTTAGGAAACTTAGGGCTTTGGCTTCTTCGGGCGTCTTAGGTTTCGGAATGCAAGGGCTTGGTTTTTCTGGGTTTGGGAGGATCAAAGTTTATGGCTGTGCGTTTGAGGCTCAGGGTGTAAGACTTAGGGTCTAACATCTAGGGTTTGAAGATTGAGGTTAAGGGCCCAGGCGTCAGGGGCGAGGGTTTGGGGCTTGGGTTGTAGAGTTCACACATATTAGAAAAGGTCCACGTCGGGAGTTTTGGCAGCGTTTGAGCGAGTTTTGTGTAAGCCTCTGTTTTAACCATGCCCTAGACAGTTTGCATTTATCGGGACTTGGGCATTTCCCATGGGCGCGCAATCAAATGGAACATGTATCCCTAAAATGCAGGCATACCTCCTGTTACAGGTTTTTGCATCTGGTCTGCAGGGCGTTGATGTAAGCTTGGCTAAGGCAACGCTAAAATAACGAAGCACAAGCAAAACGAACCAACATGCCCCGTGCCTGCTTACCCGAAGTCGCAGCTTACTCCTGCGCACATGGCTTGAAAACTTCTACCATGCTTGCGCCTAGCTTCATGAGGCCACGGCCCTTGAATGCGCCACTGCCAACAGCAGATCAATATCAAGATGCACTCCCCCAAACTAACATGGAAACCCCTGTAGCCCCATTTTGGAAGGACTGTAGTCCGTATAGGGCCCCTTATGGGTTTCCGGGACTGCATCAGTATCCGAATCCGAAGGAGGCGCATCCGGCACAAAGGGGAACACTGATGCGATGCCACATCGCACCACTCGATGCCACTCAACGCTTGCGCCCACTAGGCAACGTAATGCTGCAGCCCGCGCAGCTGGAATTCCTTTTTCTTGAACCAGCTTGATTGTGAACCTGCGACCCTGCATCTCGCTTGAATACCTCTCCCCTGCTGGGGCATCGTTTCATGACTCTGCGGCCTTTTGACCATCAGCAGCTGTATATCCACAACTCACAAGAGTGACTCTAATTAGGGATAGGCTCGTCATGCTGGGCGAGTCGTCAGTGGGCCCGAATTCTTGGCCAAGTGCTTGTGCGAGTTAGACAAACTGGGGGGTTTCCCCAAAAAAAGGTACTGTTTTCGGGGTCCCCCCAACAAGGGCTATAATATCTGGGGGTCTAAATCAGGGTCCCCCCACATTTGCGAGACTACCCACATGTGGCCGATTACCAAGCTTGAGCCCTAAACCCTAAACCCCTCAACCCTAAACCCTAAGTCTCAAGGATCAAAGTACTCAACAGGATGAAGTGCGCCAATGGTGGGCCTTGAGAAGCTCGTTGAGGACAGAGCCCTGAACCCTAAATCCTCAAGCCTAAACCCTAAACCCTAAGCCGGTTTAGGGGTCTAGGGCTTAGGGTTTGGAAACAACTAAGCTCTACACCCTTAATCCTAAGCCCCCAAGACCCAAACCCTAAACCCCTCAGCGCCCTGAGCCCTGCCACAAAACACCACCCTGGAAACAAAAACCTCTGAAACCTGAACTCCTAAACAAACACTAAACCCTAATCCCTAAACCCTAAACCCTAAACCCTAATCCCGAAACCCCAAACCCTACCTTCCAAACCAGAAAGACACCTAACCCCTGAATCCTGCCATATCACCTGCCCAGTGCAATGCTGTTGTCTAGCATAGAAACAGCATAGGGTTTAGGGTTTAGGGTTGAGGGTAGGGTGGAACCACAACTGCGTTCCAGATTCGTCTAATCTGGACTCTCAGAATCACGTACCTCTCCCACATGCCTGAAACCCTGAACGCAAAAATCCTGAAGCATTTACCCCCCTTTATACTGCCCCGAAGCCTTAAGCCCCCAAAGCCTGAACCCTATAGCATACATGCTCTTTACAAATTTACCAAATACATCATAAAATCCTGCCTCACGCCCCCAAATCCTGATCACTCAGCCATAAATCGTAAACCCTAAACCCTAAAACCCAAATCCTAAGCGCAAAACCCCCCTCAGCCCAGAGCCCTAAACCCTTCTGACCCACAACCGGGCCCTGGACGCCAGCAAGGTTTGCTCCAACCTCCTCTTGTTCTCAAGACGTCGCCTCGGCGTGATACAATATTCGCGAAGAATAGTTACCCAAACCTCACAAAAGTATGTAAAATAAAAGCCCTAAACCCATAATGACAGCCATAAAGGCAATTGTTTTACGTACTTTTGGGCCCAGGGAATAATACTTACAGAATACTAGTAAAACAGTAAGCACAGCTAAGAATAATTATACATGGGCATACTTTGCACTAGTGAAAAGCGTTAGTAATAGTTAGTAACAGTTAGTTAGCTTAATAATGGCAATACTACTACTACTACTACTACTACTACTACTACCACTACTACCACTACTACTACTACTAGGAGGAGGAGGAGGACGAGGAGGACGACGGTCACACTTGAAGTGTACGGGCTTACGGGGCAAGAGGCAGGGTTTAGGGCTGAGGAGTTTAGGGTTTTAGTGTTTATGGCTTCAGATTATGGGGTTCAGGGTTTGATGTGTTCTTGTATCCACTAGCAGTAGCTTCAGATAGAAGCCCACAGGGATTTAGGGGTTTAGGGTTTAGAGGTTTAGGGATTGTAGGGCTTAGGGTAGGCAAAACTAGTAGAGAATGAAGGTAGGGAAGCCCTGAGAAGTCACGAGATAGCAACCCTCATAATAAGCCCTAGCTTCCATTGTTTCTTTGCTAACCAGCCTGAACCATAAAACGGCAAGCCTCAACCACTTCCACACTTCTTTATGCACTACTGCATGAAGATCGTCCCCAACAAGCCTAAACCGAACCCTAACCATAAAGCCCTAGTCCCTAAGCCCTACAGCCCTGAAGCCTTAAACACCTAAACCCTGAACCTGGTTGCCTGCCATTGTTCAAGCACTACAACACATGGCTTGGGCGTGGGCGCCAATACCGGATCCTGCAGCTCGAACTTCAGCAAGACTTTGTCCTCGGAAGCTTTGCAGCAAGCCCAAGGGGATACTCGTCAGGGCTTGGGGTTTAGGGATTCGGGATTGAGGGTTTAGGGTCCAAGTACGTAGCATGACTGAAAGGCGAGGTCAAGCATACCCATTGAATAAGATGTGTGGGGCTCTGTGATTAAAAACTGTGGAACCCCAACGACTGAACAGTTCTCCATATTTTAGGGTTTAGGATCTTAGTCCACATGGGCTCCACCGAATTTGGGGGAGGGCACCTTCATGGGACATCGGTTTCAGGCTAGCACGCACCTTCATTCATGCCTCTGTCCAACAGAACCCCCCTTTGAAAATGTTCCCATTGCTGTATGAAGAAAACATTGGGAATATCTTATAGTAGGGGGTGGGGTGTGAATATTGGGGGGGATTAAGCTGGGCTATGCCACACACGGACGTGTTCCTATCGTCCGAATGGCGGCTTGGCTAGCCCGGGCTTGAGAAAGGAGGAAAGGGCTTAGGGCTTCAGGTGCCGGTTTCAGGGTCTAGGGCTTTCGGGTTTGAGGGCTTCCATGCGTCAAACAGCCTACAGAGCACGCTAGACTGCGCAGTAGTTCTGGTCATATGACGTGAATCATGGCCCCTAAACCCTCGTAGGAATATATGAGAGTTTGAATTTCAAGTCTCGTCCACTGTACACCAAATATGTACACCAATCCGCATTCCTGAGGAACCCTATATACACGAACCAAAACCCAAACTGAAGACCCTACTTCATGAGCTACGGGCAAGAACTCATGTAATTAACGGACAGGGTTTCCTCCCTAACCCGAAACCCCGAGGCCTAAACCCCTAAACCTCTAAACCCTAGACCCCAAACCTCTGGAAACCCTCAACTCCAAAACTCGAAGCCAGGTTCAACTTGAATTCGTTTGCGCTGCAAAGGCAGCGCAACTCTAGTCCGGGGCTATATACGCTCACATAATCCTATACACCCGGTATACCCCTTTACAACCCTAGCACCTGCACAGATGTACGTGCGTGAGACTGCAATTCAGAAGCACAGCTGGACAGGCTACGTACTTTTTAAAGGGTTGTATGGCTATGCAGGGCTTAGAGTTAGGATTGAAGGTGTGGGGTTCAGGGTTTAGGGTTTGGGTGTTTCTCAAAATAGGTGGGCCCCTAGAGACCCGAGGAAATGTAGGAACTATTGGAGGATGTTGGGGGTCCTATAAGGGATTATATAGCGACGATTTGGAAAAATGGGAGTTTTGCAAGATAGGGGCCCTGCAGGGTTTAGGTTTTAGAGACAGAGAGGGCCCCTCTAATTATACGTTGGCCTATATCTGGTTCCAGTAAGCAGATGTATGCTTCCGATAGGCTTGTGAATCCCGTAGGTTGTAGCGCTGGAATTTTCAGGTAGAGTTATACAACTAAGGACCTCCAACCCATAAGCAACTTAGGGCGCGCCAGTTCTTTATCTAAGAAATCAAAACTGCGCATCCTTCAGTCGGTTTTTCTTATCTACCTTAAGGTATATGGATTAGAAGCCCTCATCCCGCAGGACAAATTCCTCAAGAGGATTGATGCATTCTAGGGGGTGTAGGGTTTAGGGTTCAAGGAGTTATAGGTATAAAGCCGTCATATGCAGCATTAGTAACAATACTGTTTGGCAAAGGGCGGGATATCTCCGCAACCCCTCCGCACACCTTCACTCCAACTACTATAAGCTTCTGGAACAGGTTGTCGAAGTCAGTGACCATGACCCCATCGAAAATCTTGTTTGGGACACCGGGTATAAGGATAGACTACGACCCCACGTAGGCGTGGAGCTAAAATACCCCACTGGGTTGAAATCACCACGAAGAGGTTGTTCAAGGTTCATTGGAACCAAAACCCTGGCAAAGGAATATAAGGAGCAAATATGGTATATGCATCCATTTCAGGAGCGCTGAGATCTTCCTCTGGGCATGTGCGCGCGGCATTAGCAAAAAGCAACATAGCGCATAACAAGTTGACGAAGGGATTGCAAGGGTCCTACTAAGGAATCTATAATTGCTCGTCTTAAGAAGCCCGGAATGAGGGAATGTGGGGGGTTATAGGGGTAAAGGGGATATGCAGGGGGACTTCGAGTTCCTGCCAATGTTAGAGCTACCCAGGGACCATTAAGTGTGGACCTGGGGTTCCTTTGGTAGAAGCCTTGATGACTCCGCATGCACACCAAGGGCAAACTTGCTAAGCCCCACAATGACTTGACATCTATGAGACTATATACCATGCTAAGTCCGGTGTGATGTGGGCACCTATTGAAGTAGAATAGGTTAGCATGGGGCATATGTTACGTTCTACTGTCATACCTGCTACAAGGGTTAGAGGGTAGTAAGATGTGATGTGTAAAATTCAGAAGTCTGAAAAAACTGAAAACCTCAACCCTAAGACCTAAAACCATCAAAAAGGCTTTAAACAGCCTGAAAAGCCTTTAAGCCCTATACCCTAAAACCCCTCAAAGCTCTAGAAACCCTCTTCTTTGGAACGTTTCCAGACCCCAAAGATCTCAAAGCCGTGAAGACCCTTCAAAACTCGAGTCCTATACCCTACCACCTAAAACCCTACTCCCCGAACCCCCTTAAAGCCCGGAAAGTCTCCAGGTCCACGCCCATAAGAGTGGCGAAGCCAGACCTGACTTCAGTCACTTTAGCGGTTTGAGTTAAATATCTAGGGTGGGTTTAGGGGTTAGTGTTTAGGCGTCAGGGTGGGTTTAGGGGTTTAGGGATAGCGTGATCTACGAATTATCTAATGTTATATACGGTTTGCAGGGTTTACGTAGGCAATATGGGGACTATGTAGAGATAATAAGAACATGGAACATGGAGTGGACACTGGGCTTGTGCAGGGTGTTCTATAGAGGGTTTATGATACACAAGGGCCGAAACAGTTTACCAACATGAGCCCGTCTAAATCTTTAGTTTCCCACTTAATGACCCCTACAGTACTCCCCTATATAACCCCGCTCAA
Source organism: Symbiodinium pilosum (assembly GCA_905231905.1). Taxonomy (NCBI): domain Eukaryota; class Dinophyceae; order Suessiales; family Symbiodiniaceae; genus Symbiodinium; species Symbiodinium pilosum. The sequence continues at coordinate 13,641 of CAJNIZ010009038.1, forward strand.
GGAGTTTAGACTCTAGCTCATATCATGTTGAGGCACATCTGTTGACGTAGTCTATACTATACTTATTATACGAGAAGGCTCGGAACGTCATATTGGTATAAATGAAGAAAGCCAAGTTATCACAAAATGAGGGTTTTGGGCTGCAGAGTACAGAGTTTACCCTAGAAACCTGGAAATGGGGAACAGTTGCGGTACCTAAGTGGTCACACATTGGTATTGGCCCGTAGTGTTTCGGGCC
>CAJNIZ010009040.1:0-13877 GCA_905231905.1 Symbiodinium pilosum
CCAGAAGAAGCGCTAGACCCGGGGGCGGTGGTTTATAGGGATATGTAGGCTTAGGGTTCATGGCTAGCTGAAGTTTAACAACAGAAAGAACTAGAAACTAGAAAATCAAACGGGCACTCAGAAACGGATGGAAACTGGGATATACAATAGACCAACGTCATGTGATTTCTGAAGGTTTGTCATGTCGGTTCGGTTTTGAGGGTGTTCACATAAGCTCTATAGACTCACATAAGCTCTATAGACTTGAGCATGGTCTTTGTGTTTGACATCCAGCGAATCCTCAGGTGCGAACAAATGCTTCCTTGGGTTGTGAATCGGGTTCAGGGTGTAGGTCGTTGAGTCACACAACTGAGTAAGCACATGCCCTGCTCATTTTATATACAGGCCGCCACATCAAGCTGCGTGGATGATTGCATGATTAATATGAGGGGAGAACATTACAGGGGTCTAGCAACTACCTGTGATAACCCCATGTCCTACACTTGCCTACAGTGTATTAGTAATACCCCTGAACTACTATGTATCATCCATAAAGCTGGAGGTACTCGGAGGTATAGGTTGGGCTTACATCTTAGTTTGCAAGGGAAGTGGTTCATACTGGCGGCCTTGTGGGCATGCCATAAATACCCTCAACCCTAAAACCTAAACCCTGTACCTCCAGCCTGAGGACCTATGGGAGCGCCTTACCTGTCCACTTGCTTTGTACGATGCATTGCTAGGCCGATTTTAAGTTGAATCTTTGGAGTTCTTCTTTTTGGCCTGGTTTTATTAATGTTCTGGACTAAGGAGCATCGGCTTCTCTCAGCAGCTGCTAAACCCAAAGTCACATACCCAGAGCCCTACACAACTGCAAGCCCGAACTGCCAGTTAAGAGCCCAGAATCTCTGGATCCGACCACTCCAGATCAACACCAGCGCATCGCAACCACTCCTCTATGGATGCCTTGACCATCATCATGGGACTTGTTGCAGCAGTTAAGGTCAGCTGGAGCTGGAGGTCTTCAAGGTTTCTATACACTATCAAGTTCTTGCTTTTTGAGTGGTTACACAATGGCTGCGGCTGAGGCGTCGCATACAGGCTTCAAAGTGTCCAGAAAGAATTTAACCATGACCGAGGTGCCCCTATCCCTAGGCGCGACTCGTGTGGGTGAAAGCGCGAGGAGCCTCCGATGACGCATTCCCTGCCCTGGTCATCTTGGATGATCGTCCTTGGCTGCACTATGTTTGCAGGACCTATCAGGGCATGTTAGCGTGGGACCTGCGGAGTTCTTGCGGAAGGTTAATGCGCTTCAGGAAACAGCAGTATGAGGATGATGCCGCCTGCCCAGCTAGGAGTTTTCAAGCCAAGATACAACCAACGTTAACAAACAATAAATGTGTCCAGGCTTTTACGCTAGACGGCTGCCAGGTGTCAGAATGCCCTCGTCCTCAACATCCTGCCAGAGCTGCCCATCGGAACTCCTTTGATTGGAGGTGAAGCGGGTGCTGCCGCGCATGCGCTCGTTGCCCATGACCCCCATGTTGGTGGCCAGGAACCCGTGCATCAAGAGGAATCCTCATTCCCATGTTTTTCCCAAATGCAGAAGAAAGGCAAATTCCGGCTCAAGTAGGACAACCCTGAACCACTACTTCAAACAACCCAAGCCTTCTGCAACATGGATCTCTCATAGTTCTTTCATTAGATCTTGAATACAAAACATACCACACCCTGTTGAAACCATTTGTTAGGTCTCTATTTGTTTGAGTCCAGGCCACAGGCAAAAGCTACTGTGCAAACAGCCAGGATTCTTTGCTCTTCTGGGGCAGCAGCAAAAAAGGAGTGTTGCCGCCGGCATTCACACGCCACACCTGTCACGAGCCGTCTCGTCTTCTCAGAACCCCCGCCCTCGACCCTGAGCCGGATGCTTCTGGAAAAGCCGTGAAGTAGACCATGAAAACCCAGAGAGTCCATGTTCCAAAAAATCACACGCTTTTCAACGAAATGAATTACAGTTATGGTTTACCCACATCCCAAGTAACCAATTCTGAAATACGTGGATGTGAGAAATGTGCCTACCTTGCTGCTGACTATCCTTGCTAGAAAAAATCATTTAGATTTTAAATCATTGTGGGAGCATACATACATGTCCTACATATGTGTGTATATATATATAGGTCCCCAATATCATTCCGTCGGCCGTGCTATGTATGCTTCCACCAAAATCATTACCATAATCTTGTCAACTCCACTTATCATATATATATATATAGATGCAGATGTAGCGCAGGGGTTAAAGGTTATCCGCACCAGTGCCTAGACCACCATTACCCACTCCTTTCTGGTTTTAACAAACTGTATGCCTAGTTCTCATCCATTTACAAAATGGGAACCCTAAAAAGGGGCATCGTGTAGGACCCTAACCCCTAAGGTACTAAGCCAGAAGCACTACCAAACAACTCGGCCTGCTGCGCTGGAGGTAGGGGTCCTGACATAGGCCAGGCTGCCACCAACCTGGCCGCTGTTAAGGTTTGGGGTTTAGGTCTTTATAAGTTAGAGATGTTGCGGGTTTTCTTGGGGGATGTAGAAACGGTTTAGGCGTTCTTTATGTAGGATTTTAGGGGACCTCGTCCCAACTCGTGCAGAATCACATGAACAATAAAACTGCTCGGAGCAGATACTACTCGTAGACTTCCGGACTCCAAGTAGGTAGTACTAGTAGACCCTAAACCCTACAGTATACCCTAAACCCTATAGTACCCCTTAAGTAGATAGAATATGGGGGTATATGGGGATCCTATTATGATATACTCAAAGCCATATTCTATCTACTTAAGGGGGACTAAAAACCCTAAACCGCGTGAATCTCCAGGGTCAGCCATAGATCCTTCGGATTCCGGCCTGCTGACAGAGAAGATCTGCTTCCACTGCAGCTGATGCATTAACATAGTCGAAGCACTTCTTTGCTCCGAAGGTCCTCTTGCAACTGTGAAGGAAGCCCTGAGGGTGATCCAGATAAGGGGGCTTCCAGATTCAAAGATCATATGAGCCAGAGTTTAAACTCCTAGCATCTCCCTGAGCAAACTCTATCATACTCCACGATATAATCCCCTATGTAAACCGTTTTGAGGAGATTAGACGACAGATCATATAGGACTTCAGGGAGTCTAAAGGAAGCCTTATGCAAGTCCTGGAAATCCTGTCTACCCTTGGCTCCCTCTGAAGCCATGCTGTCTAGGTGTTGTCATTTACCAAATGTAAGAAGGAGCTGCATAAGGGTTTCCCACAATTAGAAGTACTTGTTGGTATCTAAAATCAAGATTGTAGCGTGATGGGGTCCATATTGTGGTCCCCTATTTAAGGAAACCATCATATAGATGTTTACATGACACTTTTTTACAAAGCCCAGAGGGGAATGGGATAGACATTTAGCTGCAATGTAGCTGATGTGAGAAGGTGGTGCATGATCAGGATATCATGTTGCCAACAATTCAAGAAGAGGTTCTCCAGCAATGAAGGGTACTCTAGGTGCCGACTTCAGGCTAGTGATAGCGGCACTTCTTCAATGAGAAGCTTCACCGGAATTCCAGAAGCGCGGAAAAGGGATCTTCGGCGGTGCTGTAGCAGTTGTAGCGCTCGCACAGATTGCAGGATAGGAGCTTGAATTCTAAAAGGTGGTAGACCAGGTAGAGCGTGCGCAACATGCAACGTGAAGCCTGTGTAAAAGACCTTGCTCGCACAACACAAGAAGGCTTTGCAAGCAAGCGTGACCTTAGGCCTAATTGGCAAAAAAAAGGGGAAGCCTGTATCTTTGTCATGGGGAGGTCCAACCTCCCGCCTAGAATTTTCCGCCCAAGCAATGCAGCTGCAACCAAGCGCCCACAAAACAAGCGCACAAGTTTGGTTCCAGCCCAAGCACGAGACCGACCGCAGACTTGCTCCTGCATCCAAAAACCCTCTTTGATTTAACAAAGCCAGCAAAGGGAGTCCAAGTGGGATAGCATTTAAGTGTTGGGGTCCCCCTTCCATAATCTTCAAAAGGAGTATTTTTTCCAACTTCCACACCAATTGCATTCATACTTCCTGTGGCCCTGAAAAACTCGTGAATGCAATCCTGCAACACATTAGTGTTGTGCCCCACCCCAATTCCATGTTCTAACTTTGCTCCAGACCTGCCTACACTTACACTCCATGAAGTCGAAGTCCAGGCATGGGACCCTACCGCGTGGCACACGAAAGAAGTTGCCCTTTGGGAGTTTCTCAAAATGGGGAGCCCTGAGGATGCCCACGGATACATTGGGATTGCAAGGGGAGGATGGGGGGCCTGATCGGGCATGATATGGGTTACTTTGAGAAACTCCCATTTTAAAGCCACGCCGAGGGTCGTCACATAGGTATCGTCGATTGACGTTGGGAAAAATAGGCTGGACTCTCCCTTCAGGTAGTTTTCGCCAAAGGGTAGGTGTTCCTCGTTTCATGTGCAGATTACAGTAGGACTTGAGGATTCAGAGTTGGTACAGGCTTCCAGGATTGGGTGACGGCAGGCTTGGAATGTCTCAGGCGAAGCAGATAGATTGTAATGCTCAGCCCTGGATTCGTACTCGGGCTTTGGCGGATACACTCGCTTCTCATGGTTCATGTCGGTATGGTACTGTACGAGCTTTGCCTTCGGGAAGCGTCACAACTATGTGGGACCAACCTTGCTAACAGTCCGCGCATTGGCCCCTTCTAGGTGCGAGCACACATGAACCAGGAATGAAATAGCCCGCTGCTTCCTGCTCTTAACTTCAGCCCAACAGCGGAGCTATCCGGACGCATGTCCACTGAAACCTGGAGACACGGTCAACGATTCTCACGCGAAAGCCCGAAGCCCAGCATTTGGGTCTAAACAGGCCCTAACCCACTTATGTAACCCCCTAAACCCGCCTAAACACATAGGATTAGGGAAGCTCATTATATATATATATACATATATATGTGCAAGGACTATGGGTGAATCAGGCTTCAGCCTGGAAACTACAAGACGCAGCCTCACGTGTGAGGGCTTTAGGAGGGACCCCTGGGGTTTGGGGCTTATGGAGTTGTACATAGGGGATATATAAGAACTATTGGGGTCGTATGAGGCAATGGGATTCGGGATCCCTTCTTAGGGTTTAGCCGCTAGCCCTTGAATAAGTCTTGCTGAGGAGCGCAGCCAGCCATCTTGTATCTAAACATCTCGCTGTAGTTGTAGTTGTACTGAGCGGGATCGGTACAGTAGATCTGGCCCTGACGCACCTGGCGATGAGGGTCTCAGTGGCTATGGGGAAATCTAAGATGTGGGGCAACATCTAGCTTTCTGACAAATAATGCCTTCACCAAGTTTCCAAGTCGGTATACTCTCTACATGGGGTTATTTGGAATTTCCGGGTTTGGAAAAAGCTTGCGTTTCGCATTTGCTCACAGCCAGGCGCGCAAACTTGGGAACCCGAAGGTGTGTGGAGAGGGGGGGATTAGCTACAGCAACTCACGCTTACACACAGAGTTCCTGCCATGATATGGTAGTTTCCCTAAATTAGGGGTACCATTTTGGGGGTTCCCATAATAAGGATCATAGTATATTGGGGTCTACATTCGGGTCCCCTGATTTTGGGAAATTACCATATCTGATAACAACACCTGGAGCAGCTTCCACTCAAAAGCCCAATTCCTTCAGGGGTAAATCATGGAAAAAGCCCGGACTCAAGCCTTAAGCCGGAAAACCCTGAACCCCGGGAACCTCCAGATGGGTAGTTAGCAAATGGTTGCCCTTAAAGGAGGCCCATGTAAACCTCATATAGCCCAAGTACCTTTATACATGCCTTGTATGCGCTTCATATGGGGGTACCCATGTGGAAACCTGAGCCCTAAACTGATAAACAAAGTTGACTGGATCTGAATACTGTAGTCGGACACTGGGTGTTCGCACTACTCCGAATCAAGCAAAACAGGACTACCATATTACCAAACACGAGTTTTAATCATAGTAAGTTAAGGAGAACTATGAAAGGCTGCCGGGAATTACAGTACCTGCAGTTTGGGTTTTGCTCGACCTAGGAATGCAGGGACCTGAGCTTGTGCCATCCCCGCACCATGTCCTGTAGAAGTTCCACAACTTGGGGGGCCGACTTTCTGAAACTCACTATAACAATACATCTACGTACATTGCTCCCCCTTCTTATGCAAACTGCCAGATTGCGCCGGACGCGTCAACGCGCCCCAGCGCTTACAACGCAAGGCAACACTAGTCATATGACTTGGTACAAACTTGAGTTTGTCTAGTAAAATGTACTATGTGAACCCGAGGTGTCGTTACGAACAGGTTACAAGAAGCTTCAACAACTTCACAGTCACAAGTCCTATAAAGCCATAGATAAACCCACACCGGACTGCAGAAGCCCGAGCAAGTACGAATCCCACCCGCTTGTAACCCTTATGTAACTTTGGGATCAAGATCAGTGATCCAAGACCCCACAGCCCGTAACAATCTTAGACATATGTGTATATATCTTTATATGGGAGAGTAACAGTCAAAACTGTTGGAAAAATAAAACTATTGCAAGAAGGTCCCAGGTGCTGCAGAAAGCTGCATGGCAGGGTCAATCCAAAGCTCGAGGAAGCTTCCTCCACAGCGGAATTCTCTGACGTTAAGGTGTAGGGTTTAGGGGGTCCCGGACCTCCGAAATGAATAATGACAATAGCAACCCTAAACCCTAAACCGCGTTTTCGTTAGCTAAATTCCATTACCAGTAAGTACAATAGCAACCCTAATCCCTAGACCGCGTTATTTTGGGCTAAAAACCATGATCGTAAGTATTTGCAGGTCCAGGTAGGGTTGAAAGGGACCCCCTCCTCCGGCAGAATAAAACCCTCCAAGCCCCTGAGAACCCATTTTCCCCGATGTTATGTGGAACGATATTGGGACTGTTCGGAATATCTAGTATGATAGAGGGGAGACTTCTATCTCAAGAAAATTGAGTTTCAAGTATGGGGGGGGGGGCGGCTTTGCTTCTGACAGGAGTTTGCAACTATGCTCTACGATCTTACTGTATCTGTAATTGATATGCAGGATGTTGACAACAGCTTAGCCCTAAACTGACTTTAGGAGGCAGGGCTACGCGTCAGCCTGATGTGCCTGTAACCTACAGAGGACCGACCACATAAGGGGAACTGAGCCTGACATACTGTGACCATACAAAAAAGAGGCGGGAAATAATCAGACTGTGGAGGCCCTACTGTTCAGGACGCCCCAACAGCCTGTAGTTTTAGGCGTGCAGGATATCCAAGGTGTTGCATGCGTTGATCCATCCACGGAATCAAGAGCAAGGAAACCTCCAGGAGGGTATCTATCAGGCGGGTCAGGGAGGCCGTAAAAATTCGCGTGTAAACGCCGCCTTACATGACCCCCACTTTATGGGGCAGTAACCCCCCTAGCCCTAAACTACACACCTGGAGGTGTCCTTGACAAGAAGCCCCAACCCTAGAGCTCAAGCCCAGCCCAGTGATGCCTCCAGATGGGACCACCTGAGATGCCAATTTCAGGAAAACCCAACAAGCCTAAAAGGACTCTAATGGAGGCTCCAAACAGGGAACCCTAAAAGTATAGTAGGAACATGATAGGAATATACCTAAGTTGGTCGTTATATGCCACTGGCATGTAGAATGGTCCTAAGCGCATCAATGTGACTCAAACAGTTTTTGCGGAGCTCCAAACTCCAACAACAAGCTTATGCCCACGGATCATGAAGGTTCAGTCCGTCAGCTGGGAAATGCGGGCGACAACACAGTGGACTGTCTTTGCTCATGCCAGGGTGCCTTTTTACAGGAAAGAACGAGGACCCCCACCCCTCAGGCGCCCTCTTGACGTGCTTCTGCCGTAGGTAATAAAAGCCCCAGAATCGTTCGGTCTTTGTATATGGAACATTTTTGAGGGTCTAACCCTAAGGTCAGCCCAAACTCACCTTCACATCAAGATCTACAGTGCCCCATGGGCAAAGGTATGGATTCCGGCTTTTGATATGAGTTTGTCTCAATGGGTTGCTTCTTGGGATCCCTCTCATGACATTTCCAGGGGCTGCAAATGCCGATCCCAACTTTGGAAAGCTTCCACACGCTTGAAGAGCTGGAATCATAGAGCTTGCACGGCCAGAAACCGCTCCACGGGCAAACCCTAATAATAATAGTAGTAAGAATAGTAATAATAATCGTAATAGTAGGAATATTAATAATCGTAATAATAGCAATACTAATCGTAATGATAATAGTACTAATATTAATAATGTTAGGCATAATAATAATCTAATCATAACTGACGTCGATTTACATGTGCCCAACTCAGCTATCTGTTTGCACTCTGAGCTGCGCTGTTGTTGTATGCGCGCATCCTTGCCGCTGAATACTCTTTGTTTGGGCATTTAACATGAGCCTTTCGGGATTTGGGTTTAGCGCAGGAGCCCTCTTGAGCACAACTAGGCCCAAAGTTTGTGATTGGAGCCCTCTGAAGACACACCCTTCGAGCTGGGCAACCTGATTCCCGGACCTCAAAGAAACACCACATGACTTGGCCGTCTCCGCACACCGGAGTTCTCACGACTTATTGATGGTTAGTATGCATGAAAGAATCCAAGGAATGAGTCCTGATAGTAATCCCTGTACGACTCATTTCTCATAAAAATTCCAGTCCATATAAACCGCATTGCTTGAGCCCTTACTGACTGCCCGCCTCCAAACTAGTCCCCTGTCAAGGCGACGCTATATGGGTTGTCCATGTCCGTGTTGCACGAGTGCAACCACTCGTGAATAGTGGGTTCTTCGTGGTGGAAACAGGTGGCGTTGTACCCTTCTTTCAAAACACTATACCATAAAGGAGGGTATAATCGCACTGTATACGGCCGGTATCAGGGGCGTTTTCTACTACAGTTGCAATGTTAGCGAGGCTGCTAGTGTGAGGGCAATATCCAACTGTATGAAAAGGCCACCCATGTGGTTTAGAGCTTAGGGTTTGGGACTTGCAAGGCCATACTCATAGCAGCCAATACAGTATGGCACGAAGCCTCTCAAGGTTTGCAGTTGAATGCGGGTTTCGGCTTAACGGAACGAAAAAGTCCACATCTAATTAAGCTGACTAGTAATACTACTCATCTCATTGAAGACCAAACTCGTTGGGCTTAAGACCCAAAAGGCGCAGAGCACTACTAGAAATCCATTCCTCCATGTGCTACTGGCAACCCGAAACAACAACTCCCAAACCTCAAACCCAAAGTAGTGTCCTTTCCATATCTTCATCCCCTACGAGTTGCCCCCCCCTGAATTCATATTAAAACCCCCTACCCACCCCCTAATACACCATATATGCCCATATGCTATAGGATGCCACAATGGGGTGGTGGGTTGCATATTTCATATTCCGCTTGCTTTTCCATTTGAATCTCCACTATTTGGGGAGATGCCGAGCACTCCTGAACCCGAAGCCCTTAGCCCGAAACTCTAAACCTCGAACTCTAAACCATAAATCGTTTCCATTTTCTTTTCCATTACCCCACGAAAAATCCCTATATAATCCCTATAATATCCTAAACGCTGCCAAGCTTCCAGAAGAGAAACAGCACCGCCCAAATCACGGTGGCAATTCTTAAGATACACATTAGCCAGCCAAGCCTGGAACGGTCTGTATGGTTTGGGGTTTAGGGTAGTTTAGGGCTTAGGGTTTCTTAGGGTTTAGGGTTGTTTAGGGTCTAAGGTTTAGGGTTTGGGGTTGCTTAGGGTTTAGGGTTGTTCAGGGTTTAGGGTTGTTCAGGGTTTAGGATTGTTTAGGGTTTAGGAAATACGGTTGTTAGGGTTTAGGCGTATAGGGATTATGGCGTTTCAGGGATTTTTTTAAAACAGGGTCGCAAGGATCTATGGGGTCTAGAGTTTCAGGCAATTGGGGGTCCCTTGTTGGGAACGTCTGACAAAAAATGACTCCATCAGCCTGCCAGGCCTTGGAATGTACTTGGGAGGGTCTTGGGGTTTTGTGACAGTGGTTGGAGAGGGATTGTATTGGGCGGCGTGTATGGGATTAAATAAGGTTTAAGGAGTAGGCTTCAGGTTCGGGATTTATTGGTCTATTGTGGTGGAGGCTTAGGTGAAGACTAGCCAAATCATGGAGAACCAAACGAAGAAACACATGGAACATGAAATGGGGACCGGGATCATATAGGGGTGTTCAGAGTTTGGAATATTCAGCTCAGATGGTACTCAGATGGTACTGTCTCAATGACATGTGAAGAAGGCCCATTTCAGGGTTGTGGGTGTTATAGAGGTGTATAGGGCTTCTGGAGATATATGAGCCATTTCCCATGTAATTAATGGATGTGGGTTCCTGTTTGGGAATATAGGGACGATTTGAGATTACCGAAGGGGCCGCAATATGCAGCTTTATACCGGTCCGTTGGAAAGCACCTCATATTGATAGTGGCTCAGAAAAATCTCTATACAACTCAATTTGATTCGCCGTTATTCCGATATACCCTTCCATCATTCAGCTTCCATTTCTTTTTCCATGTTCTTTTCCATTTGATTCTCCCTTTTTCCTACAAAAGCCCGTAGGTAGAACCCTATGCCCTAAACCCTACAAAACCTGATCCCTTGAGTACCTCTACAGAACCCCCTTCCGGGGGTTCCAGAACTGAGGGGTGCCATTCCTGGGATGGTCAGGGCTCTGTTTTGCAAGCCCCATTTGGGCTAAACCCTAAACCCTAAAGAATGTATCAAACGAAGAAAGGGTAGGGTGCATGGGAGGCAGAGATTTCTGAGGTGAGCATCCGGGCCGGGGAGTTGTCCGGACTCCTTTTCTGAAGGACTGCGTACCTTGCACCCAAGGCAGTGAAATGCTGGCAGCGCCCTACTTGGAGGTCACTGCGTGGTCAGGATATACTCCTTTTCGCTGCCGGCAGGAAATCGATGTGAAAGCCACAAACCCCGTGTCGGACACGCAGCTGCTACAGTAACACAGCGTGTTAGCTTCCACAGTGGAAGCTTGAGCATCCTCCGGACTTGCAGCATATTCGACTACAGATGTAAGGGTTAGAAGGAAGCAAAATTCCGCCAAAAAGCATCCACAGTAAAGTGGTCTAAGCATTTGGAAGTTAAGCTGAATAAGGCGAAAACTGGCGGAAATTATCCTCCTGCCGACGGTACACGTGGGATTCGGTTGCGTATATCCGAGGTTTTCTCCATGAAGCAAAGGGCCCCTTGAAGAGAGTCCCCATGACAAGGCACGTACTTGCGCTTTTTCCACGAGCATCCGAGACCAGAAGTGCTTCATGTTGCAACAACGGAGCGGACATGTGCAGAGCGCGCTGACACATGTTACATGTCTTTCACCATTTGTTGTTCAGGGTCTTGCCGCAGGAGGTAAAACTAAGGACGTGTGAACGCAACAAGGGTCGCCGAAGGTGCATCCTCCAATCCTGTTCCCGACTTCCTGTAAGCCCTCAAACACTGGGAATCCTAAACCCTGTATATCCACATGTACTCTGAATAGCCCCTACATATCCCTACATAATCCCTTGTCCCTGATGCAATCCCTATGCAGCCCTTATATAACCAGATGCAATATGCACATAAGCCTATGTAATCCCTACATTACCCCGAGGACACACCGCCCAGCAGCCGCTTGTTCTCGATCCGAACTGTCTTTGGAATCTTGATCGAGAACAGGAAGCTGGTGATCCTGGGGCTGGCACGATTCAGGGTGTAGGATTGTCCTGCAACACTACTTGCCCACTGTTAGCTGCAGTTATATCCCCCGAACTATAATGTATAACGGTACGACCCGTGAAGCTGCAGGTAGCCGGCTGGGGTTGCAGGTTCGAGTTTAAAGTAATTCGGGTTTAATTGCATAACTGATTAGCTACCATATTTTGCAGCTTTGTAAGGATTAACGCGACACGACGAGGGCACGGATGTAGCACGGGCATCAAGGGCTCAACGGATTAGCCGGAACGGGTATGTTGTTCCCTCCCCCCGCCGACGCAAACAAAATTCACATGCTCAAGTTTGCCTAGCGGTCCTCTCACACCCACAACTTTCTAAAACCCTATGCCCTGAACGGCCTAGTTGTCCTCTCTCCCACTACTCTGCCTGTAGCAGCCCCACACCCTAAACCCTGAAAAGCCTAGTGGCCATCTGTCCATCTATCTGTCCCACTACTCTGCTAGCAGCCCTTACCTCCTGGTGTGTGGTGAAAGCCGTGCCTTTGCACCAGACCTTAAACCCCCTATTTACCCTGAGCTCTATCCCCCAAAACCCTGCACCCCTATTGATCCTGAGCCCTTTAACCTTAAACCCCTCCCTAAAGACAGGAAACAGGAGGCCTGCCTTGTGGCATAGGGCTTATTATATGGGACCCTAGGGTTTGTAAGGGGAGTATATAGGGACTACATAAAGGGATTAAATAGGGGTATATAAGGATTTGATGAGGACTGCGTAGGGTTATTATCTCATACGGTAATATTGTAGGTACCAAGTCTCTGAGGGTACAACATACGTCCATAAGTAATACCTACATTGGGCCCTAAACTCTATATAGATAGTACCCTAAAACCCTAAACCCAAAGCCCGAAACCCTGACCCGGAGGTCTACTCCCTATAAACCTACATGGAGCCTCGGGGAGTTGAAGCCTTGAAAGCTGAGCTCAATGCCGCATAGGGTTCAGGGTTTAGATGCCACGCATCGTCGTTGACTTCACATTTGGAGGCCACACAGGAATACGGGCAAACAACTCTTTCTGTGAAGCTCGCAGATGCTCAGCAGGTGCAGAGAAGTTGACATATCCTTAACTTAGCCCTGACCCCAAAGCCTTAGATCGACCGTAAACCCTAAGTCCTTGAACTAACCCTAAACCCGAAGCCCCATTGAAATGGTCACGACAAGCCTCTGGGGATGATAAAAATCATTACAGCAAAATCCCAAAGCGTCTACATATACAAGCAATTGGGGAATTAGACCCCCCCAAAGCCATACCACGGAAGGAATTATGCGTTCTAATTCCCTAATAGTTACATGTGATCATACCCCCAAAGACGTACCACAGAAGGAGATATGTGCTCTGATTCCTTAATAGTTACATGTGATCAGACCCCCAAAGCCATACCACAGAAGGAATTATGGGTTCTAATTCCCTAATAGTTACAGGTGATCAGACTCCCAGAGCCATACCCTCTCATTCCCTAATAATTGTATTTGTGAAGCCATAAACCCTCAACCCTAAACGCTAAAAGGAATGGAATCTGGCCAAAGCACGGCAACAGGCAGTCGTTGGCGCTCCATGTTTCATCCATGCTGCGAGGGTTGGGAGGATGAGGGTTGCCTGGATGTTATAGGAGCTACTGAGGCACTGATGCGACTTTAAAAACGTATAGACCCTCAATTTCCAACGGGCTTGTGGCACATTCTACACGGCTTACCCTTACCCTAAACCCTAAGCCCTAAAACCTTAAGTAGACCCTAAACTTTAACCCTAAACCCTAAGCCGTAAAACCTTAAGTAGAATTCGTAAACAACAATATCCCACAAGCGACTTCAGGTGTTATGGCTTTCCCTTTGCCAGGGTGCAAGCTTGCCTTGGGGTTAGGTATGAAGCTGTGGAAAGTTTCGGGTTCAGGGTTTGGCTTCGGGGTTAGGGTCTTAGGGTTTAGTGTTTTAGCGCTCAAGATTTTAGGCTTTGGGTTCCAAGGAGAGCCAAAAAGAGCTTCAGCGCCGAACCTCCTAGGCACTCGGTCTAGCGTCGGGGTTACAAAGGAACAGCGTTGGCAATTCTACTGGGTTGCTGTTGAGGAGCGGAAGCTAAGCTAATAATCCCTTCCTCATATTAAGAAACCCCTCCCTAATAATAAATAAT
>CAJNIZ010009041.1:0-12136 GCA_905231905.1 Symbiodinium pilosum
TTAGGGCTTAGGTTTTTAAGGGTTTAGGGCTTGGGTTTTCAGCGTTTAGGGCATAGGGTTGTAAGGGTTTAGGGCTTCGGGTTCTAAAGGTTTAGGGCTTAGCGTTTTAAGGGTTTAGGGCTTCGGGTTTTAAAGGTTCAGGGCTTAGGGTTTTAAGGGTTTAGGGCTTCGGGTTTTAAAGGTTTAGGGCTTAGGGTTTTAAGGGTTTAGGGCTTCGGGTTTCAAAGGTTTAGGGCTTAGGGTTTTAAGGGTTTAGGGCTTGGGTTTTCAGGGTTTAGGGCGTAGGGTTGTAAGGGTTTAGGGCTTAGGGTTTTAAGGGTTTGGGGCTTAGGGGTTTAAGGGTTTAGGGCTTAGGGTTTTAAGGGTTTTGGGCTTAGGGCTTTAGGGTTGTAGGGTTTTGGGGTATTAGGGTTTGGGCTTAGGGTTTCAGGGTTTTAGGGCTTAGGGTTTAGGGCTTAGGGTTTTAGGGCTTACGGTTTGGGGTTGAGGGTGTGTGGTCTGAAGTAAAGACACTAGATTGAAACCGTCGGTCGTCTATTCTGCATGGAGGAGGTGAGGCATTGGGCTTACAGCGCACATCTTGTCAGGGGATTCTTGGTACCAGGTACCAGGATTTCTTGTTAAAGAGCTACACCCCGGCCAAAAACCTGAACCCACTACATAACCCGAAGACATGCAGCAAACATGTCTGTCGAAAGTTCTGGAAGCCCAGCTTGGCAAAAGTCCCACAGCACTTGGCATGGCCAACAGCACGAAAGCCTCAATCTCAGCCCCGAACCCGCGTAGATGCCGCTCAAGACACTAAACCCTGAACTCTAAACCCTTAAACCCTAAAACTCTAAACCCTCAAACCTAACCCATCCCACAGAAGCATGTCCTACGCCACGTCACGTCCTAACCCTAAACCCAAACCGTGTACTTACTGGGGTTAGTAGGGAGTAAGGGAATATACTATATACGGATTCTATAGGGATTACGCTGTTATTTGGGGTTTAGGCTTTAGAGTTAATAGTGAAAAAGAGAATATATCATGTAGGGATTATATAACAGGGATTCTGTTCCCGTTTTCCCTACTAACCACCATTAATTTTAGCTCGCTGAACCCTACACCCAAAACCGTTCAGCTGACCGAAGTGACAGGCCTGAAGTAGGTCAGAGCTGTTCGTGGAGAACTCCATGAAAGAGGTTGTGTGCTCCTCTTGGGTTTCGGGGTTTTCGGGCTTAGGGTTAGTAGGGAATAATCCCTATATAATAACACGTTTTTTCCATGCATTTTTTTTAACCTACTAACCCCCAGTAAGTCCTTTCCAAACTCTCGATTCAAGGACTTCCGTCTACTTACAGGGAAGGTCTGGCTGGGCGAGAAAATGGAAACATGAAATTCAGCATTGGTCTACCGCTGGCATCGTTCAGGGCCTCATAGTATAGGGCTTAGGGCTCATTCTTCCGCATGCGATGTAAATTGTTGCGGGTTCTCGTCCCCCTTCATCATCATAAGCCTAAGCCTGTAACCAACATCGGCAACATCATCATCTGGCATCATCGTCAGCGCCGTCATCCAGGTAATTATCTAAGCAAACTTCATCAACAGTTCAAGAAAAAAGGGTTCTGGGATGACAGCCGGCGACATTTGCAGGAAGTCTGACAGGATGTTCATATCTGAGTAAGTGACGACTGTTCTTGGTGGCTTCCGTCAGCATGAGAAAGACCAGCAAATTTGTTGATGCACGTCTTTGCAAGGACCGCGCGCGAGGCTTCAAACAACTTGCAAAAGATCGTCTGAATGGCCCTTTTCTCGACTGCGCCCTGGACCGAAAAAGCTGAGAACGCTGATAGGTAGTGGCATTGACTTGCGATGCTTCAGACTCCTATGCTGTTCAGGCAAGGCATCCGCTACTCGACGCTGTTCTCTGCAAAGCCTAACCCTAAGGCTCAAAATAGCCCAAAAGCCTTTGATAGTATGGTCATTGGGCCCAAAAGCCTTACAATACGAGTCCTTAGAGCCCTAGGGTAATGAAACCCTAAACCACAAACAATCCACCGATGTTGAACCTTTTCTTCACCATCAGCCTTATATGGAACCCAACATCCTAAACCCTAAGCCTCACTGGTGCTTAGTAAGGAAGAAAGGAATAATCCCTATGTAGCTTGTATCGAAAAACTCCGACGTTCCCTAAAACGCCTAGGTAAGTAACCCATTCAACCTTGGAAACTCCGCTAACCCTAGACCCTAGACCCTAAACCCTTAACCCCTGACCCCTAGAACCCTAAACCCATTCAACCTGCGAAGTTTGAAAAAGGGGCCTTGAAGCCAGCCCACCATCGCATGAGCTCCAGGGGCACCTGACAAACCCAAACACGCCAAGGCTCTTCAAATAGGATTTAGGCTCGTTAAGGGTGCTCTTCAAACAACATTTCAGCCTTTCTCGAGGATTGGGGTGTTTCCGAGTAAGATTGACTTACTGGTCGTTCATAGGGAAACTGGAAACATAATATGTTGGGGTTGCAAAAAATATGATTACATTCCCTTGTGCCCTGCTGATTGGATCCCCTATTCAAGCCACTATGGAAGGCATTCCCAGGGGCCTAGCCGGCTTTAACACTATCTGGACCCCAAAAGTATGCTAATTAATGGCCCTGAAGGCTATTATTCTGGGTTTAGGGCTATTATTTCACATACTTTTTGGGTTTGGGTAAGCCCCAAACCTGTGAAAGCAGCGTGGAAGCTGCCGGGAGTAGCCAAGGTGAAAGGCGCGAATCTTCGAAAATGCTCAGAGGTTTTTCTGTAAGGGGATCACAGGGGCTGTATAGATAGGGATAGGCGGGGTTCAGGGTTTGCAAGACTTCTAAATTGTTGTTTTTTGGGGGGTGGTGACTTATGCAATATATTGTGGATGATTGGGGCCTATATTGGGCCCCCTGATTTGCTAAAGCTTTCGCAGCCATGCTGAGTATGTGCGGAGGTTTGGATGGGCCCGGGCATGTTCATTGTAGGGTCCATGGATGGCTTTGCCAACCACAACCCTAAATCCTAGACCCCTCTCCCCAAAACGGTGATTAGTCATCTTTTCGAAGGCCCAACCTTTCATTGTTCATCCAACAAGCCACATCCCAGCATCAGACCAGAGTGACCATTTTGCATTAAGGTCGCTGTTGGTTGCCCAGAATTAACCTTCAACCACAAATCGAAACCCCCAATCCCAAACCCCTACATCCTAAACCCTCAATCGCAATCGTAGCCCCCCATGACATCTGGACCCTCAAGCCGCACAAAGCCGCTGAGACGTGGGCATCCACGATGAACGACTCCAACCTTTTGCAAGGCCGGGCTTGGGTTTGTTTAGGGTTTAGGGTTTCGGGTTTCAGGTTTTGGGGTTTAGTTTTTTAAGGGTTTGGGGTTTTGGGTTTCAGGTTTTAGGGCTAAGCTGGGTTGCTGTTAAGGAACTTAATTTAAGTCACCAAAATGGGTGTGTGTGTATATATACATACACATACTGAAAATAGGGTTTCCCTAATCTAGAAACTTGAATTAAGTTCCTTAACAGCAACCCAGGGTTTAGGGTTTCAGGTTTTAGGGCTTTGGGGGTTTTAGGATTTCAGGTTTTAGGGTTTCAGGGTTTCGGGCTTCAGGTATTAGAGCTTCAATCGACTGAGAAGGCTGTGCTAGGTTCGGCCACGACTCGGGACAGGCGGTCTGCAGTTTGTCATCTTGATTGGTCCAATCCCGGCAGGGTTTGGGATTCAAGGTTTAAGGTTTAGGGGGGTTTAGCGTTTATAGGGTTTAGGGGTCCCGCAACCGGTCCATCCCGCTACGCACCAAGCTGGAATCAAGCACGACCGGATACTGATGGGGTTGCGTGCGTTCTCTGAAAAGCACGCAAGGCCACCCCTAAACCCTGCTTCAATAATTCAGGGATCCCAATGCAGATCCAAAGAAAAGATAACCCTGCTTATAAGGAGCCCCACGTAGTACCCCCCTGATTTTGGGAAACTCCCCACAAGCTCTCAGCCATGTCTGAGGCCCATGCCGTACTCCCACGATGCGCTCGGGATTCCAGAGCAGCAGCATGGTGAGACCCCTTGTGTCCACCTGGCAGTCAGAGCTCCCAGGGTTTAGGGTCATGGCAATGCCCTAGAAAGTTGAAGATGGGGTACCCCAAGGGATAATAGAAAATGAAATGGAAACTACTATATGGGTTTAGGGTTTAGGGTTTTGTAGGGTTGAGGGTTGAGGGTTTGAGGGCTTGAGGGTTCAGGGCTTCAGTAGGTGAAACCCCCACCCAGCAATAGTAAATGGTGATTAGTTGAGGGTTCGTTTACGTATTTATATCCTGCTATGATATCGATTCTGGTCATGTTCAGTATTGAGGCTGCAACTTGGGTTTCCTATAAGAGCTGTAGTCTAAACTCCTAGTATGCCCCTTAATAACCCCTATAGTAGTCCCTTATATAATCCCCCATATAACCCCTGTTTGAGGAGTTTAGACTATAGCTCATAAGAATCCCAGTGCTCCGGCCTCAAATGGAATCCTTTACTGAAACTGCCTGTAACTTCTGGTATGTTCCTACACATGGACATCTTGAGCCAGATATCAGCGGAACCCTCAGCCCTGGCAGCATAGCTTTTAGGATCAGGGTTTAGAATGAGATCCATCTATGTGATCTACAGTGTTGAGAGCATGGCCATAGGGACCCTGGGGATGTGTTATGGCGATAGCATGGGGAGTCTGGGGAATCCTGGTTAGCAACGATATACTGTAGGGGTCACGTTTTGGGAAATCCCCATATCAGGTTTAAGCTGAACATCTAAATACGGCTTGCTGCAACCATACCTGACTTACAGGGGTCAGTAGGGAATAAAGGAATATAATCCCTATACCACATGTTCCCTTATTGCCCATTGACCCAGAGTAAGTTTAGCGCAGCCCTCATGACCTTTGCAACTTTAAGGGTCCTCTTTTGGAGTCCCTGTACAAAGAATCATTCTACATCATTATACATTGGGGTCTGCGTTGGGCCTCCCTAGTTCTGAATAACCCCATACAATCCATGCAGCTTCTCATACATGGCTTTCTACATGGCGGCTTTGGGATCTCAAGTCCACACGGTTCAGGATTTAGGGTGCCTTCCAGACATGTCCCGCGAACCGTGAAGCCAACCCCCACGTCGACTAAATTCAACATTGAGGTTGACTGCTTGTGAGGACGGAGCTCTAAACCCTAAACCCTAAACCTGCTTCAAGGAGAAGACAAGTACCCAAAATCACAGGGGAGAGTCTCAGTCGTCCGGATACGTAGGGGATGGTTGACAAATACCCTGAACCCTAAACCCTAAACCCTAAATCCTAAACCCTAAACCCTAAACCCTGGACAAGTCACGGTTACCGCCGCAACTCCAGAGCCAAAGCTACAACTTACAAGGGTTTAGGGTTTAGGTTTTTAGGTATGATCCACGCAGTTAATGTTGTCTAAAGGATCGGAAGCCTTTATTCAGCACGTTGCATGGATTTCAGCTTATCATGGTAATTCGAAGGGTGAAGGGTGCAACAACATTAAACCTCGTACTGCTCAATAACAATCGCGATGCGAACTGCGGTCGAACGCTACATCTGCAATGACTACATGACAAGTTATGCTTCCGTCTGGTCCTCGCAATGAGAGCAACACTTAGCTACCTTCCTTAATGTTAACGACTGGTGCCTCATTGGGTGACCATTAATGCTCTCACTCTGTGTTCCTTACTTGTTGGGCTGTTGTCGAACACGTGTTACGGCCCTAAACCCCAAAAACGTGTCAAGGGCCTGAAAATTCGGATTCAAGTACTTTGGGTTCTATCTTTGGGGCCAGTATGTTCCTAGACCCTGAACCCTAAACTCTAAAGCGTGAAAACCGTTGTCTATCAACAATCAACAATGACCTAAACCCTGAAGCTAACAACCTAAACCCAGACCTTGAACCCTCAACGCTAAACCCTGAACCCTAAACCCTGAACCCTAAACCCTGAACCCTAAACCCTGAATCCTAAACCCTGAACCCTGAACCTTGAAACCTAAACCCAAGAACCCAAAAACCCTAAACCCTTCACCCTACACCTGAAACTCAAAACCCTGAGCCTAAAACCCTAAACCCTATCCCTAAACCCTTAAACCCTTAAACCCTAAAACCCGAAGCCCTTAAACCCTAAACCCTTGACCCTTAAAACCGAAAGCCTTGAACCCTAAAGCCCTAAACCCTTAAACCCCAGACCCTGAAACCCTTAAGCCCTAAACCCTAAACCCTTAAACCCTTAGCCCGGGCCCCGGGCAAGCTGGCCGTCGCACGCTTCTCCTCGCGAGAGGCGTCTTAACCTCGGCTTTGAGGTGGGTATCTCACGTACGGATATATAGGGGTTGAAGGTTCGGGGTTTAGGGTTTCAGGCTTTCGGATTTAGGGCTTAAGGTGTAGGATTTGGGGTTTAGGGTATAAGGTTTAGGGTTCAAGGTTTAGGCTTTGCGATTTCAGATTCAGGGTCGAAAGTGTAAGGTTAAAGGCTAAGGTTTAGGGTTTGGGGATAATATGTATATATATGTATAGATATGAATTGAGTCAGGGCTTAGAGATACATAGGGATGTACACGGATTCGGAGAAACCCTGCAGTGGGATTAATCTTGCACAATCCAACACAGTGTATCGCTGCTGCGATGCAAGCTGTACATGCTGCACACGGCGAACACGTGCCTTAGCAACATACTTGCCAGGTTCTGCCATTGAGGGGCTCTGGCTGGCAAGTTCTGCTCATTCGGGGATGAGTGTCCATGTCTACCTGCTCTAATAACCTGCGTGTGTCCTGGGAGAGACACGGTAGCGGCTTCAACAGCACGCGAAAGTAATGCAAGATCCAGCGCGGCGTGCCGCTGCTGCAACGCAATTTGTACATGCTGCACACTGCAAGCACTGCCTGCGCAACACACTTGTTCGCTGCTTTGATCATGTGAGTTGCTGCTTCATGGCTTACCTTCCTCCTCAGGGCGTACCATTCTGGCGCCGCTGGATGAAACCACATAACCCTAAACCCAGGCCCTAAACCCTGAATCCTAAACCCTGAACGTTTAGGGTCTTGGGTGAAAAGTTCAGGGCCTGCACATAAGCTACAGCCCGTGTTACCCAAATGAATCGTGGAACATCACATGGAAAAGAAAACGGACGATGAAATGGAAACTGGGATCATAAAGGGGTACAATTAATGGACATGGGTTCCTTATTAGGACCTATATTGTACACTATACTAAACTACAGATGTCCACTGCGAAGGGTCCCTCTATAAGCCTGATTTCGACACAACGCCACATGGCTTCTCAAGTAGCCTGCACAGCCAGAAACCAAACGAATCATGCGGCACCCTAAACCCTAGACCCTAAACCGTATGAATTACCTCTCGCAGAATCCACAGGCCTCCTCTTCTAAACTGGCAGAGATATTCTGACGCTCAATCCAAGTTGTTCAGGCTGACAGAAATGAAGAATTCACCAAGCTTTGTAGTTCACTGCTTGGTCCACGCCGCAGCCTAAACCCCAAACTCCAAACCCTAACCCTAAATTCAAATCCTAAACCCTTAACCCCGAAAGATTGGATGTTTAGGAAGGTCTTGTGCACTCAAAAGCGCGGAGCCCTGAAGGACTCTGAAGCTGTCCCAATCTGGGTCGCTGTTAAGGTTAGGGTTTAGGGTTTAAGGTTTACTATGTACTATAAGCCCATATTGCGGTAACTTAAGTTTAAGTTCCCTAACAGCATCCCAGCAGAGAAGACCCCCTGTCTTGCTTTGAGGGGCCCTGGAGTTTGGTAAGGCGCTTTCTATTCCGTTAAACAGCCCACTCTAAGCCTCGCATAGCCCCTCAACCCTCAAGCCCCAGAACCCCAAACCCGAACCCGAAGCCCTGAACCCTACACCTTCACCGAAGGTTCCCTAACCGACCAATGCCTCAAAGTGAGAACCGCGCCCTGAACCCTAAAACCTAAACCCTATTCATACATATATATATATATGTATATATATGTGTATATATATATATATGTTGGCATAAATATGAATATATATATATATATACATTCTAGATATATATACATATGTCTCTACATAAACCAAAGCCCTTAACCCTGGAAGGCTTGGGGCCCAGGCGGAGTGGCGGCAGCTTCCTCGGCCGGGGAGATCAGCCGAGGCATCGCCGGTCCAGGCTGGGCAAAGGTAGGCTTTAGGGTTTAAGGTTTAGGGTCTAGGGTTTAAGGTTTAGGGTTTAGGGTATTAAGGTTCAGGGTATTAAGATTTAAGGTTTCGCGATTAAGGTTTAGGGTTTAAGGTTTAGGGCTTAAGCTTTAAGGGTTAGGGTTTGAGGTTTAGTGTTTAGGGTTTCCGGATAAAGATTTAGGGTTTAGGGTTCTCCAAGTATATTCGAATAGAGGGCATTGGATTTGGGGTTTGTGCCTCTGGTTAGCAGGGAATGCAAACTACGATTCAGGGTTGAGGGTATCTAGGGAATGGGAAGAATGTGGAGTTTATCTCTATTACTGGAGATGGCGTATGGACTGCTGTAAGGATGCGTTCCATCATTTTTTTGCTAAACCCTAAACCGCATGGAGGTTTGAGAGCAGGATTGGATTCGAAGGGCTTGGATCTGTTGAGAATTGGAACAAAAAGCTAAACCCTAAAGCGGAAAATTTTCGGATCAAGGGCCTGGCTGCATGGTACCATATCTAAGGGGCTTATGGCTTCTCGGTCTTTGTGGCTGAGTTTGGCAAGGGTTTAGGAATTTAGGGTTTAGGGGTTTAGGGTTTAGGGGTTTAGAGTTTACCGTTTTGGGCGCAAGCTTTCCTCCTTCCACAGAGAATCCTCGCCAAACCCCAAACCCTAAATCCTAGACCCTGCCCTACTATCCCCCCTTAACTCTCCCTTGGCTAGCATTCATTCCCCCACATTGTCCTTCCCTAAGGGTTTAAGGTTTTTGGTACCTACCACCTTGCGATATTGGGTAATTGGACCCTAGGACCCTAGGGATAGCTTGGCATCTCTTCGTAGCTAAAACGTGTAAAGGGTTAAGTCAAAAACAAAACAAAAACATCTTGAAAGTCCTGTGTAGGCACCCCCCAAAACCAACAAACAACTCTTCGAAACTCTTGACACGAGGCATGGAAAGAAGTTTCTCCAGTGTACCTTAGACCTTAAACGCTAGACCCTTACAACAAAAACCTAAACCCTACATAACCCTAAACCTTATGGCGAACATTATGGCGAACAGCTTGCGCAAGCGTCGATGCCATTGATGCCTAAAACATGCCAAAGTCGAGGCATGGACGGCATGTTTAGCGTTGAGGAACCTTCCTGCCCCTCCTGCTGCCCATAGACCTTGAAAACCCAAAGGATACAGTAGTTGTTTTCCATTTTCTCCTCAATTTCCTAAAACGCTAAACCCTACAACCCCACACCCTATAGCCCTGAACCCGATAACCCCTAGACTTCCTGCTAAACGCCAGCAAGGCCGCCTGCAGCAGTGTGACTTCGGAATGCCTCACTGTTGGCCCAATAAGCTTGTTGGGGATTTAGGGTTCAGGGTTTAGGGCTTAGGGTTTAGGATTTAGGGTTTGGGATTTACGGTTTAGGGCTCAGGGTTCAAGGTTTAGGATTTAAGGTTTCGGTTTTGAGGCTCAGGGTTTAAGGTTTAGGGTTGGCCTGTAAATCCTGGCATATGGGACTTGAATCGGAAACCCTAAACCCTAAACCCTGGTATCTGGCAGCTACCAAGAGCCGGCAGAAAGACCCCTCTAACCCTCACACAGATTAGGGTTTCGGGTTTAGGGTGGATGTGCTGGCTGTGGAGGGCAGAAAAAAAACGAGCAAATATCTAGCCATCTTGACCAGAAAGAACCCCAACTTTGAATTGGGAGGTCGTCTCAGAACAAGGTTGGCATCGACTGGGTGCTTCTCTCCGGACCAGAATCTAGGCCTCAAGCCGCAAAGAGTCAGCATTCCAAGAAGCCTTCCAATGGGTACTGCCCCCACCCAGCAACAATTGAACAATAATTCTAATAGAACTGTACATAGCCCTAAACCATACACCCTAGATCAAAAATCCTACATGATGGACTGTTACTGGGTTGGGAGCAGTATCCAAGTCTAATGTTGCCCTTAGGCAAGGTCTGAAAAGCCCATCCTCGCATCACTCCTTGGGGGACCGCTTCTAGGTTTAGAGGGTTTGGGGTTTAGAGGGTTTAGGGTCTTTAGGGCCTTTGGGGTCGTTAGGGTTTAAGGGGTTTAGGGCTTACGGGTCTTTCGGGCTTAGGGCTTATGGGCCTTTAGGGTTTCAGCGGGCCTAAACAATTGCCAATATATGCTGAGGTCCCAAGAACGGACAATCAAATCAAAAGAACATGGGACATGAAATTGAAATTGGTTTTATATGGGTGCCTGAACCCTAAACCCTACATATCCCTCTCATGTATCCTTGAAAATTCACTGCTCCATGGATTTTGCTCCGGAAGCCTCCACAAATTCTTTTTTTGTGGCATTTTGATATGGGGAGTTTACAGTAAGCAATAAAACACCAAGCGATTTAGGGTTTGTGGTAGGGAAGAAAACACAAATAACACCGACGACATGTGCTGTGCTTTATTTAATACAGTAAGCAACAAGTAGAAATGGTTCTCTGGACACCCCTAGACTTCATGAACACTCTAGAAAAACGTCCTGAATAACCATCTTAGCTGCTTATTCGAGTTTATAACAAACAAAAAATGAAGGTTGTTTCCATACAAGAACGACCCCCTAAACGCTAAACCCCCTAAACCCTAAACCCTAGACCCTAAACCCTAAACATCGTAAGCCCGCTAGACCCTGCACTCTAAGCCCCCCGCAAACCCTGACACCCTAGACAGACCGTTTTAACAGCCGGGAACCACACCTGGAGGAGTCCAGATCATATGGTGAAGGCATGGGTTCACCTGCATGAAACGGGATCGAAGCAGGATAGAGGGGCTGTTTATAGGGTTCATGGGGCTTAGGGTTGAGGGTTTATGGGGTTTTGCGTTTATAGAGTTCAGGGTTTATGGGGTTTCGGGTTGAGGCATTGGATTTTACGGTTTAGGGACTAGGCCTTATTGTTCAGGGTTTAGGCGGCTCTTTGGTGTCTTACGGTTTAGGGTTTAGGGTTTAGGGTTTAGGGTTCCCATATATAAAGCAGCAAAATGCGTATACAAGCAAGCAGTTCCCCAGAAAAGGCTCAGACCATACTCACAAGGGCCTATACTCTGACGAGACAGATCACAGGCAAGTCCTAAGGGAAATTTCAGGTAAGCAGTTGCCGGGTGGCTACCCTAAACCCTAAACCCTACATGAGGCTTATATAAAGCTTATATGATACTACGGGAAGCCTAGGGACATGTAAAGGCAATGTAAGGCTTTTATGAGCTATAATCTAAACTCCTAGTATCCCCCTTAATAGCCCTAAGGTTTAGGGGTTTTGGGGTTAAGGGTTTAGAGTCTAAACTCCTAGATTCCCCTTGAATGTCCCATATAGCAGTCACCTATATACGTAGTCCCTTATATAACCCCATTTAAGGAGTTTAGACTATTGCTCCTCTGGGAGGAAACTACCCTCATGAAATCTCCTTTGACATTCTGGCACATCCTTCTTGAAGGTCAGTCATACTGCTATCTATTTGCCGTACTTTGAGGGACCCTGGAGTTAGGAAATTGCAACATACCCCCCGAAACCCTTAAACCCTAAACCGATAACCCTACAGTAGCCCATTATGAGTAAGTTCCACAACCCATCAACAAGGCTCCCTCAAAGCAATTCCCAAACCCTCAAACCCTTTACCCTACATATCCCAATGGAAACCCCTTGAAAGGGACCTGTCTGCAAAGTATTCCCTAAACCCATTCAGACCCCCTACACCCTTAACCCTAAACCCCTTAAACCCTAAATCCCTACTAAACCCCTAAACCCTAAAATCCCTTAACAGACTGGCCTTTTGGAGAGAAGTTCGGCGGGGAAGGGGAGTCCTCAGCTCCGAAAAAGAATTTAGGGTTTGGGGTTTAAGGATTAGGGTCCAGGTTTTAAGGGTTTAAGGGTTTAGGGTTTATGGGATTTGGGGTTTAAGGGTTTAG
>CAJNIZ010009042.1:0-13874 GCA_905231905.1 Symbiodinium pilosum
AGATAGAATATTAAGGTTATATTGGGGGTAATATAGGGATAATGGAAAAGAAAATGGAAACTAGTATTTAGGGTTTAGGGTTTAGGGTGACGAAAAAGTTGGAACATGCCAAAGCATCGCAAACTATCGCAAACATCGTTCAAGCACATCATTCGAGATTGCCTCCAACTAATCTGCAGGGTAGTCAGGTTCCTTGGACACCACTCAGAGCCACAGAGAGAATGCCTCGTAACCCTAAACCCCAAGCCCTAGAGAATGCCTCGTAACCTGAAGCCCTTTCCTGAAGGTGGAACGGCCTCTCTCAACGAGGCATCCCCACAACACAGAATTAGATTTGAGGAAGGCCTACTTCAGCCCCTACACCTTTAAACAGGCATCTTCAAAACCAATCTTTTGGGTTTAGGGTTTACGGGTCTCCCAAGCTCTCGTCTCTCTGAACCAAGTTTGTCTCCGCCAAAATGTGAGTGGGCTCTGCATTTGAGGAAACTGTCCGGGCCCAAGAAGTGTAAGTGTTAGCGCCACCCCCTACACAGTCACAGGCCCTAACAATATAGCTTTGGGTATATTATAATAAGATCCCCAAATACCCCATATTCTAGCTCCTGAGGGGGGACTAAACCCGTATCATCAAGCCTCATCCCCACCCTTACTTTCCTCGGACACTGTTCGTGTTTGAGGGCCAGCGGCGCTAATATTTTGCATATGTTTGTAGAAGTCTGCGCGCTGGGTTTGGGGGCTTGGTTCTGAAAGCCCGAGTCACTACAGTTTGCAAATCCCTTCCCTATATAGCATAACATGCCACAATGGGAATAGTTCATGTTGAGGGGTTGGGGGTTCAGTAGGATGGGGAGGTGATCACCATGCCTTTACTCACCTTGCCTTCTGACATGAATGCTCCTGTGCTAAGTGGCCAAGGCACACACAAGATCCATAGCCCGAAGGCAACGTTCTGCATGTTCTGAAGGCAGCAGAGGACCTGAGAAAGGCTGTGGATGAAGAAGGAAGCTCCCGACAATTTTGTCTCCAGAAACTAATTCTACTCGTGAGCTAGGTTACAAGGAAGGCAGGCTGCAACGCTTGAGAATTTGAAGCCCTGCTTTCCGGCACGCAGCACACTCGCAAATGAGGTCAAGGATGCGTAACATGGCCTGTTACCTAAGCCAGCACCCAGACCTCTTACACTCAGAATAACAACCCTGGATCCCAACCACCTCCCCCTGCTCCTATGCACTGTAACCCTAAACCCTAAACCCTTATCTTTCATTAGCTGAGGGGACTTCCACCCAATGCTGAGTCTCCGGCTGACGGCTCACCCCAGACTATGTCGGGAAACAGCTGCTCCTTCAACCACTGCCGCAGACCTCCGGGGCAACGTGTAAGATTTAAAGGGACTTTAATGGGAACCCCCAAACAGGGAACCCCAAGAACATAGTAGGAGTCTAATAGGAATATACCTACCAGGCTTCTTATATTCTATTATATTCCTACTCTATATTCTTGGGGTTCCCTGTTTGGGGTTCCCATTAGAGTCCCTTTAAGATTGGGTTGGGTTCCCAAACCACTTACATAGCCATGAAGGATAATGTCAATCGAACAATAAGATTGGAGCCCCCACATTATTCGATTATGCCACCATTACTGGGTGTGGTATACTAGTAGTATAGGAGTAGGGGGTAATATATATCCCAAAGACGGAGAAACAAATGGAAAATGAAATGGAAACTGCATATATATATATACATGGGATATCTGGGGGGACCAACCCAAAGTTTGTGTTGTTGTTCAACTTCCTTCCTCTCTTGGAGCGCAGAGCGAAACTTTCCAGGTAGGATGGACTGAGCTCTTGAAATGGCCATTGCTGGGTGACCCAGGTGAGTAGGGCTTTGTTTGGGTTGCCATAGTGAAATGGGCCGACCCGGAAAATTTCTATCCGCACATATGCCACAAACATCCCATTGCCGCGTCTTCAGTCTTCTATGCGGTCTGCGTCCTGAGGGGGGGGGCCGTTTCCTCTTTCCTACCCTAAGACTGTGGAAGAAATCATGAAGGGGACCCAGAAAAATTGACATTTTGGTTTCAAAAATCCCAAGGAAAGGTATTGCATTCGCAAGGCGTATCAAGAAGTTACTTCGGGGCTGCTAGAATGGGAATCCAAAAAAAAGACTGCGAAGCTACCGAGGGAAACATGTTGCATAAGGACTGGACATGCAATATGGCCGTATTCCCCTGAACCCTAAGCTATTCTACTATTCAATCCTCCAACCCACAGCTTGGTTGAGCAACCATGGGCTCTATGAGGATAAGGAGGCTCAAGAGCGCCTTATGCAGAGCTTGTATGGGGCTTATGTAAGGTCATATAGGGAATTTGCGGGGTCATGTCTCGATGATGTAAGGTTATATAAGGATTCTAGGGTAGTATACTAACACTATACTAAATACATATTACTTTTATACTACTAATGTACTACCCCTAAACCATAAACCCTATACCCCAAACCCTATACCCTAAACTTGAAACCCTAAACCCTAAACCCTAAACTTGACACCCTAAACCCTATACCCTAAACTTGAAACCCTAAGCTTTCTAAACCCTGCGCCCTCCTGGCCTCCTTCGCTGGCATCGCTGGATCCGCTGTCGCTGTCGCCGCTTTCGCTCTCGGAGGTGGCTGTGGCGGCCGACTGTGGGCTTCGCGCCATGGCAGAGGATACGAATTAATGGGCTTAGGGTTTGGGATTTAGGGTTTAGGATATAGGGTTTAGGATTTAGGGTTTAGGGTTTTTACGGGCTTACAAAATTACAGTGGAAGATAGCATGTAGGGTTTAGGCCCTTAAGGGTCACAAAAGGGGGGCCCTTGCAGAACTCCAGGATCATGAGCGTCCCCATCAAAGATTCGATAGGGAAGCCTTTGAGAAACTCCCAACTACCTTCAGAATAGTGTGAAGTAATACCTGCACTGCGGAAAACTTGTCATCTTGGGATCTGGACTACTTGCGAAGGTCCGACCGACACAAATGTAATTGCGCAAAGCAGCAACAGGACACATGGTCATGCACTAGGAAGGAGAAATGATCTGCAAGATTGTGCTGGCAACACTGATCCGGCCCGGCTTTGGGGTCTGCTACGGTAGGTATGGTTGCTCTGTAACTGTAACTATTGATGTCTTCTGGCTTTGTAGGGAACATATAACGCTTAAGGGGTTATAAACTCCCAAAACAATGTTCAAACCTACCCCTGTTTTGTGTTGAAGAATTCGGGATGAGGAACTTACATATCCGGGGATTGCAAGTGCAACAGGGGGTGGGTTGCAGGAGTTTAGAAGAATTCTAGAAGGATCCTACAGAGGCCGGATAGGCATCCTAGCACACAAGGTGGGGCTAGCGCCTCCCACGCAATATGAGCTATAGTCTAGACTCGGACTCCTCTCCTATATAACCCCCTTTAAGGCGTGTAGACTATGGTAGTTTCCATGCTATCCATGCTCCTTTCCATTATCCCTATATAACCCCGATATACTAGAGTGGTTCCCAGTTTCTTTTCCATCATTCTTATATAGACCCCTATATACCATAGCTCATATGACTAATTCCGACATACCCCGTGATGAGCGGACAACGGATGACCTGCTCCCCATGGGCCTGGCACTGAACATGTAGACGTCTGCTTCAGCAAAGCCGTGCAAGATACGCAACATCTATATATGCATATCCGTATCTATTTTATCTATTGATTTACCTATCCATCTTCTTTTTGTGATGATTGTTGGCTTGATGTTGGGGACCCTAAACCCTAAACCCAATCAATACGGTCCATGCTTGCTGTACTATCCAACATTTTGCCCCTTCCAAGGGCAGCCTTGGACCCAATCCTCTTGCTTCAGCCTATAGTTCCCCTCAAGCAGATAGAATCTAGGGGTTGTATTGGGTAAATGGAAAAGGAATTGAAACTACTATTCAGGGTTTAGGATTATAGTCCCCCTTAAGCAGATAGAATATGGCTTTGGGTATATTATAATAAGATCCCCATATACTCCATATTCTACCTACTGAAGGGGGACTATAGGTGAGGTAACCATCCTGATCTAGTCTGGTCCCGGTAGAGGACCCATAAAGATCAGCTGCTGCGCGCCAGACGTTTTCTCACAACTCTGAATGTACGACATGATGCTGTGTGCGTCCTGCGTGGCTGGGGGATCGGTCACTGTTGCGGTGCTCATGATGTTAACTGTATTGCTACTTCTCCTAACACAACCGCCACCTGTTGTTGTGACTGCTGGCAGTAGTGCTGGAAGCAAGAACTGGATTACTAGTAGTGCTGTTCATAGTACTGAAAAGGCGACACTAGGAGGGCAACAGGGGGCGAAGTAGGAGCACGAGGAGGACTGCTACGCAGCAGGGTGGTGGGCTTGCTGAGTTCGCTCACCATGCGTGGAATTCACGCTTTTACCGATACTCCTCCGCAATCTCCAACGTGTTTTCGGCTGGCAGACTAAACCAGTTCGCCCAGGATGAGTCCCAAGCACACATTCATGCCACAATTTGGGATGTTGAGGGTTCAAGATGCTTCAGACGGACCCCACGCCTGGGCCCTTCTTGTGCATACCAAGAACCCTGTCCTTGCCCCTGATTCACGGTATGATCCGCAACCAGCCGCCCGTCGGCTTTGAAAAGAAACCTCCCATGCCGAGTTCGTTTTTTGGTGATTCACGGTAGCCGAAGAAAAGAAGGCTTGATGACGACACCTCTTCCTCTGCGAACGTGATCTGTATTTGTTTTGTGTGTGCTTTTGGTCAGGTCAAACGACAACAGAATTCGCAACATCTCCCGAAACGAACAATTTTCTGCCGCAGTTTTGAAAGACAACGGATGGAATGCTAATGTTGCTCGTCTAGAGTCTAGACTTCCACAGTACTACATTCCGAAGACCATTGAACAAGCAAAGAACCTCCAGCATCGTTGCTGCATTACTGCCACGTACTTGTACAGTAGGCAGGTTCTTGAGAGGAAGCCTGGCATTCCAGACTGCACAACAGCGCCATTGAAAATCAAACCTCGAGTCGACAGCCTGTGCTGCTACGAGCACAGTCGGTAATAGGGGCAGTAATTGTGACACATTCTGACACATGCCCAATCCTGGGGCAAGCAAGACCGGACGAAAATCCTCAATTTCATCTTGGCGCTAGGTGCCTGTGACCGTGATGCGTCTCTTGACCAACCTCGCCATGTGGCGGCACGCGCCCAACTTCCACCTGAGTGAGATTTTATGGCGGTTGAGCCACGTAAAATGTTATTCTTCTTGTCAGATCCTTCCACGGCAAGAATACAGACACACCACACATTGTGGACTTTTGTATCCCTGTTTTCAACCTTGATCACCTGAGCTTCAGTGTCAGAGTACAGGCCCAAAGTTCCTCTGCCAAGTTATGTCAACTGATCATCTGCAACGTGAACCCTAAATGGTCCCTCGGTAAGCTTGAACATTGAGAGTAGCTCATGTCCCTAACCCTAACCCCTAGACCTTAAACTCTATATAACCCCCGACTTAACCACATACAACCCTACATATAACCCTATATAATCCCCTATATAACCCTATATAATCCCCTACATAACCCTATATAATCCCCTATATAATCCCCTATATAACCCTATATAATCCCCCATATAACCCCTACATCATATATGCCCCTTCAGACCCTAAATCCACATGCAATTCCGGAGCCAACCCAGAGGGACCCAACCAGAAGGCCGTCAGCTCTTCCGGGCCTGGGGTGGGGTGAGTAAGGGCTGGAGAACTATAGAGGGGGTTTAAAGGGGGATATAGGGATTCTATAGGGTTCTACAAGGATATCTAGGGTTATGTGGAGTAATATAGGATTATATGGGGTTATGTAGGCTTTAGGGCTTAGGAATGTTTAGGGTTTAGGGTGGTGTAGGCTTACCGTTAGGATTTAGGCTTTAGGGTTCAGGGTTTAGGGTTGGAGAACTATGTAGGTGTATGCTTACCATATGGGGGGTTTCCCAAAATTAGGGGTAGCTTATGGGGGTCCCAATACGAAGGATTATAATATGTTGGGGTCTATATTGGGGTCCCCTGTTTAAGTGTACGCTTACCATATATGTGAGGAGGACCCCCCACCCTGCCATAGTGGTATCATAGGAATATAAGAGGACCCTACTATGATCCTCATTATCCCTTATGGTCACTATTACTGGGTCAGGGTTCCACCTCACATATACGTGTTTCAATACTTGCTGTCAGGATGTAGATGTATACAAATTATCTATGAGTATTGAATATCGGCTGCAATCACGATTCAAGAGCCTGAAGTAAGGTCATGTCAGGACAGTTTTAGACATGAACCACCATTTGGAGTGAAGTCATGCGAGGCCGTTATTGTGGGGAGGGATTTGACCTGAGTAAGCTGTAAGGCTTATATGTGGAGACTGGGCAGTCTGTAAAGGATATAGTCCCCCGCAGGAAGATAGAATATGGCTCTGGGTATAGTATAATAAGATCCCTAGACACCCCATATTCTATCTACTTAAGGGGGACTATAACTCTAAACCCTACATGACCCCTATATTCTATCTACTAAGGGAGGACTATACCTTAGGATTCCTTAGAATTGTGAATAAACCCAAGACCATCCCTAGTGCTACGAAACGGTTACGGAGAGTACTTTAGGCTTACTCTTCAATCTTGCAAAAAGCCTATGGAGAGTTCTATGGTGGGATCTAGAGATTGATGTGTTGGGAGAAGGGCATGTGCAAGAATGAAATCATCCACTAGATGGTAGAGTCCTCATGGAACAGCGAGGACCGTGAGTTAACAAGAATGTGTTAAGGCGCTGTTTAGGGATTCTCTCTGCCAGCAACGTCAGTCCGTAAGCAGGGCTTACGTAAGGGTAGTGATTTGCACACTTGCCACTTGAAATCAACCGTCATTGTTCTAGGATCTTTTTGGGTTGAGGCCTAGGTGGCAGGTGGCTCTCGTAGCTAGGGTCCTTCTGCATACTCCACCAAATTTAAAAACAGCATGTTTCTCAAAGTCGTCATTCTCCTAACTAATAGTTTGCATTTTTATTTCCATTATACCAATTTAACCCCAATATATCCCCTACATAACCCCCATATTCCCGATCTATTCTCCATATATCCCTTTGTAACATCTATTCTGCCCCTAATATAACCCCAATGGGTACCTATATACCCTGAGGAATCCGAGCATGCAGTGCCAAAGCGCTTTTGTTCTCGAAGACCACTCCAACAGAGGACCTTTCCTGCGGAGTGGGGGTTTAGGGTTTAGGGATTGGGGTTTAGGGTTTAGGGTTTAGGGATTAGGGTTTAGGGTTTAGACACGCGCATCGCACATCAGCGCAGGCACGGCATTAGTCGAC
The DNA here is from genome assembly GCA_905231905.1 of Symbiodinium pilosum. Taxonomy (NCBI): domain Eukaryota; class Dinophyceae; order Suessiales; family Symbiodiniaceae; genus Symbiodinium; species Symbiodinium pilosum. Next base: position 7,399 of record CAJNIZ010009042.1, read on the forward strand.
GGCCGGAGCTGCAATCACTCATCCAGCACTGTTAATGCATTTATCCAGCATTGCCAGTTCACTACAAATAAGGATATCTAGGGTTTAGCGTTTACACCCAAAGTGGAGAATCAAATAGAAGAGACATGGAAAATCAAGTTGCAACTGGTGGTTAAAAACGCGTATGTACATTGCACTTCTCGTGTCGTTACCTTACTTGGAGGATCAGAGGAACTTAGTTGGCAGGTTAGCAGTACTTATAGTGAATGTAGTTTATGTTCAACCGTTTGATCTTTCTACCGGCGTGACTCCTTTTCTTCTCTTTTTGTAGCATGACCGTATGACTTGCATGCGATGCACGACTCATCTCAGTCTAGAATCATGTGGCGGGAGACCCCTCCAAAAACCTGAATCCAACGCTGAACCTTTAAGCCTTTTTTGCATCCGGGCTCTGCTGTAGGCCTAATTTTTTAGTAGGGAATATGCGAATACGGTATGTAGGGACGGTATTCCCATATTCCCTACGTACAACCAGTAAGGCAACCCCAAACCTGCAATAGGCAAGGCGTGGCAAGCTGGATCCTTCTCTAGCTCATTCCCTGGGCTGCCCCTTTTGATATGTACTGCAGCTTGTTAGTCAGGCACGACGGAATGGCGAAGAATGATTCTAGTATTGGGTCTGCTGTAGAATCAGGTTAGTCGTGAAGTTGACTAGGACAGTGAAGACAATGCGAAACCCCCAGGAATTTGCCACAAATCTGTCCAGGGCCCCATCCAAAGCATCGATCTGGGCAATATCTTCAGCTGACAAGTCGAAGGCAAGGCTTGCCAGGTTCGACCTTCACAGGAGTTATAGTCTTCACTCCTAGCATCCCCCTTAATACCCCTCTAGTAGTCCCCTCTATGGTAATCTCCTATATAACCCATTTAAGAAGTTTAGGCTAAGCTCATAAGGCATAGCGGAAGGGCTTCCTGCTTACGCGGCCTTCAGCTAAGCAGCACGAATAACGCCTTGGTCTAAGGTAGCGTTGGGGGTGCCTTGTAGAAATCAAGTCTTTATTTTTTTCCCGGATATTTTTTTATGGATTAAAAATAGAAAGCATGAAAAAAAGTTCGAGCATACCTCTGTGGCGACGCGCTAGCCAGAACACTGGGATTCATGGGGGTACGGCGGGAAGAAAACCCATGTGCATGCCCGAGACCAGCTCACAACACCAGCAATAAGGCTCTAGCATCGAAGAGTACACCTACCAGCAGTTAAAGCAAGTCTGAAGCTCTCGGAGGAAATGGGTTTAGGGTTGTGGGTGGCTCTTCTGGCTGCTGGTTACATCGCCTGAGCTTCTCTCAGTTAAAATCCTCTCCTGGAAGGCGGAATGCCGGAGTATGCAAAGACGTATATGTCACCTGCTTGCCTTTATCTCGCAGCCCTCACCGCACACCAGCGAAAACCGTCCCTCGCACGGCGCCCTGCATCAAACCGCAACAACACACGTCAACACCATATTTTTCCCGACTCCTGCCTTTGTCGCTCAATGTTCGTTGAGGCAGGTATTACTGCCACGCCTTTCCGAGCTGCCCAATTGAGAACGACCTTGGGCAGCTGTTCAGGATCTATAGGGCTTAAGGGGTGTAGGGGCGCAGCGGTTTCGGTCGCATCTGCGGGCATGGTTGAGGGGTTCAGGGAGTGAAGAAAGGCATCGGTCAAATACTCAGCACTCACCTTGTGCTTGTGACAGATTGCTCGGGACTCTTCCAACTTCCTGGGCCAAAACATTGCAAGTGCTTCTCAGGCCACTACCAAGCGGCATACATCACGAAAGGAGATCCTGAGAAGTGTCATTGCCTATGCCCACCAGAGGGCCACTGACAGGCATGAAGCTCTCAAGGCCCCAGACTTGCAGTGTGAATAATGGAAAAGAAAATGGAAACTACTATAGCATTATAGGGGTTATATAAGGATAATGGAAAAGAAAATGGAAACCACTATGGTATTATATGGAGTCTAGGGCACACGAGTCCAGAGCATGGGCCTACAGGCTTAGAGTCAACCTCAAAGGAACGCGCTGCAGAAATGGGGACTCTCATGATGTGGTCACGTGTCCCTGACACCCTACATTTCATCTACTTAAAGGCAGGCACTTGCTTCGGGGCATTAGTTGGGATGTTAAAGCTCTCTCTTCAAGAAGATGTGCCCTTTCTTGACGAGTACTTGCAAAGGACTACTTATGCCAATTCTGGGGCTCTGCTAACGAGCCCCAAGCACAGGCTAGCGCATGTCCAATTCCACCACGAACACGCAGTGTACTTATCACTCATGGAACCATCGTCATCAGCATTGTGAACAGCACTAGGGCTGGGAACATTTTTACGACGAAGGGTGAGCGGGATGGCGCATTACGATGAAGGCAAAGGAAGCAAATCAACAAGAGCGCAGACCCCAGCCAAAGCAGCCAACATGCTGCAACTGATACAGGGCTTAAGCCATTGGAGTATGGCAACCTATATTGCAGTTGCAGGGGTGACAAGAATGTCAGCAAATAAGCAACCATCTGGCTCCTAGGGTGCCCCTCTTCATCTCTGTGGCAGCCAAGGCTCCTGGGCAACGCTGCAGTCGTGCTGCGCAGCGATATTCTGAAGGACCGGATGGCCAAAGACTGGGTTGGCGGCGCTGTAGCCTTATGGGCACGTGACAAAAACAGGGCTTGCGTCTGTAGAGAACATGTGGGGTAGCGTCTCTGCGGGCCTCCCCCAAAATGAAAAGCTGTATAGCACTTAAGAGAGAGCTCGCAGAAAAAGAGCCCGAAATTGGTTACAAAATTTGGGCACAACCCCTCCTACTTGCCAGCGCGTCCACATACCCCCCAACACCCCAGACCACCCACAAAAACCATGCATGCCTCTGAGAGACCCCGGAAATGGACCCATTGAGTGCCGAGGCTGCTGTAGGCTTGGTACTGGATTCCCTCCTCAAACGAAGCTCTATGGGCTTTGCCAGCGCGGGGTGGGTTTCTACGCGAAAAACACCTAGTCCAGCGTTCTCCCCTCGTTTTAACCTCTTAGCCGCACCCATTCGACAGTCGGGCGTGTGACATTGCATGGTTTCTGGTCCAGTGCCAAAATTTCCGGACAATCTACACTTCACCGGCTGGCGTGATCACGGGAGACTTCCCTCGCCAAAACTTTGCTTCCATTTGCGCATCTGCAAACTAGGCGCATATGCTAGACTAGTACTTACAAGAAGCCATAAATTACTACCTTGCTGTGTCCTGTTATACCTTGGGCTTTTCCCTGCCTAGTCTGCAAATGCGCATATGCCAAATGCAGGTCGTGGGCGTGCGTTTGGAGTTTGGAGGGGAGGCAGAGCAGACTTAGGAGTTTCACATGAAAGTAAAGGTCTCCTTACGCAGAAACATAATATCCTGTAATTAAGGAATATACCTTACATCATATTCAGGATCCTGGTATCATCAAGGGTAGATTCTCCAATGAAAGGAGATTGGGCTTTCTGGCTAAATGTCCCGCAACAAGAGGGCTCATACATCCGAAGGAACCCATCTTTTCTGTGGTATATCTCCCTGAAACGTAGACTACAGGACGACACGAAAAGAGGACCCACAATTGGAGGAAACTGCCTCTTTCGCACGCTACGCTTGAACTCAAAGAATCTTCGCACTCCCACTGACAGCAAGTGGCTGCTGAAAAGCCGAGGAGGAACCATCCCACCACGCAAACTACCCTAAACCCTAAAACCCTAAACCCCAAAACCCTAAACCCTAAAACCCTAAACCCTAAAACCCTAAACCCTAAAACCCTAAACCCTAAAACCCTAAATACCTTAGCCCCAAAACCTGGAAGCCTCCTTTCCCGCATGTCCCGACTGCTGAAACAGCACAGAGCGGCTTCGTCACAGCGCCGCCTCACGTCGCGATCCTGGTGGAAAGGGTCCATCCTCAAACATGGAGCTACAGTCTACCAACTCCTTAAGGGGGATATATATATATATATTAAGGTTTTGGGGGGGGGGTACCATATATATATATATATATGCACGCGCATCGCACTCAAGGGGGATATATAGGGTTTAGGCTTTAGGGCTAGTCTAAACTCCTTGAAGGGGATTATATAGGGGGTATGATAGGGGGTTGTTGAGGGGGATATAGCTCACATTGAGCCCCCTAGACAGGACTCTGGGAATCATGAGGCAAGCAGAACCTCGATATATCCAAACATGATCAAAGACAGACGTGTTGACTGGATATGCTATCCATCTACGAACGACTCTGACGGACACCTCTGCGGCAAATCCTTTGTCAGCATGATCCTTGCTTGGTCAGCTGGCTTGGAGTAGGGCTACTAAGAACCAGTAAGGTTAGCACGGAAAGGCAAAGCACCCCTGAGGTTTTCTACCATTGTTTAGTAGCTACCCTGAGAACATGACTCGTACTGATTGAGGTTTTTGAGGGAACCTCCTGAATCTTAAGCCCTAAACCAAGCCGTGTCTCAGGCGAGGCTCCAGTTCTGGATGATGTCCGGCTTTCTCCGCTGCTGTAGCAATTCTTGGAACCTACGGCTCTGGAAACATAAAATGCGCTCTCACCAATATTAACATGCGACCTCAAAAGAAGGTACCATCCATGTTAGTTGGGGGGAAGGTAAGCACATCTCAGTCTACTAGAACTGACACAAGGAAAGCGTTGCAAAGTTCTTAATGATCGCCCAGAAACAAGTCTAAGTCAACATCGCAGATACCAATTGCTCGTACGAGGCCGTCATCCATTAAGTCCTGAAGCGAGTTGGGCTTCAATTTTGAAATCGGGGCCAGGAGATCATAGTTATTGTTTGTTTGTTTTGTTTTTGGCCGGGGGGGGGAGCGGGGTGGTGGTGCGGTGGGTGGTTGGGGGGTGCGAATCACAATTTGTGAGTAAAGGACTGACGCCTAAGTAAGATTTGAACCCCAGATAGAAGTACTTACCGGGTTTCATGAACCTTCACTCCCTAAGCCCTAAACCCTACACCTGCATATACCCCTGAAACGCTTCTAACGTCTCCAGAAAATCCAAATACCCTAAACCCTCAACCCTAAATCCTACACCCTCAACCCTAAATCCAAACCTAAAAACCTAAACCCTAAACCCCAAAACCTCCCAGCTTCCTCCAGCGCCCGCCAGCTGTCCCGCCAGGTTCCCTGCGGAGCTCGCGCGCACGCGCCAGGCCAGCAGTGTGGCTTGTGAATCCTAGGCTTAAGTTTTGGGAGTTTGGGGAGGTTGGGGAGTAGAATTTAAGGCTTAGTCATCATGGGTGCTTACAGTTATACTGGCAGAATGCTGAGTTCTTATAGCTACACTGGCTGAAATATTCTGCCAAGGCTTCAAACAAGGCAGTTGTGTTCTGTATAACCCCACCATCCGGGTGAGGTCGGATAAGGTCATTATAATGTGCCCTGCATCATAGCGTCAACAGTCCTAGCACCCTTCAGCCCAAATGCATTGCAACGCAAGACCTGGGGCATTGAGGAAGTCAAGACTAAACATCTCAGGGATCCTGAAAGCACTACTGCCCCATCGTCCCATTGTGCTTCTGGCAGGGGCAGTGTCAAAAAAGAAAAAAAGAAATTATCCTCGCTATGCCTGACATTGTTATTTCTGTGCTTTAAAAGTTTTTTGAACCTACAAAAAGTCTTTGTGCTTTGCTAGCTATGCTTGTCATTGTGCTTTGTATGCTTACTAAAATTCTTAATCCTTCGATAAGGGGCAGCATGGCATCCAGGTAGGTGGTCTGCAAACGTTGCAAGGAAATAGCGAAGGCACGCTGCGTGGCTTCATACCCCAGATGCTCTGGGTGAATCTTGCCTCCAGTTCTCTTGGACATTGTTGCGGTATTACCTTTGATTTAGATTGGGCTCAAGATGGCTGAGTGAAACACAAAACTGCAACATGGGATGCAACACGAGGCCAATGCGGACAAGTCTGACTTGTTTACCACCTTCAACCTTCTCGTCACCATCAGCATCATCTTGGTCATCACCGTGGTCATTATCACTTCTGTCCTTCTACCAGTATTACCAAGATGGTCAGTCATGAAGATTTCTGAAGCATAGGCAGATGCATACTGTGGAAGTTCCAAGCTAGAGGTTTTCTGCAAGAGCTCACCATTTTAAGATGCAGAGCAGCAAGCCCTGAAGAATTTCTATTAGACGACGACCGAGGCATATCGGTTTCAAAGCTTGGGGAACAACAGTACCAGCGGACTCAAAAGGGTGCAATGAATAAAGGGTGCCTAACTATTGTAGCATACAGTATATTGGGGCCTACTTCCTACACCCCACCTTCCTCTATTTCACCTTTTGGGACCTGTGACAGTAACCCATGAATGCCAAACCCTTGCCAAGCTCCGTCTTAGGCCCCTCGGCAACTAAGCCTCGCACTTTGCAGGAACAGCTCCTTGGCAGTAGTAGTAGAGGTAGTAGTCATTGTCATTGCAGCAGCAGCAGCAGCAGC
>CAJNIZ010009043.1:0-13873 GCA_905231905.1 Symbiodinium pilosum
CTACTACTACCGCCACTACTACTACCACTACCGCTACCATCACGGTGACGACGACGATGACGATGAAAGCTGCCACTTTGATTGGCTTTAGAAAAGGTGGCCAGCAAGCCATGAAGAGGAACGAGGGTGACAGTGAGTTCCTCATGCATACGGGGCTTTCCCAAAACCTAATTTGGCGAGTCCGTTCTATAGAGATTATAGCATTTGGGGGTCTATGTTGGGGTGCCCGCATGTAGGGAAATTACCATACCTACAGCGGCATGAGCTGCCAGCTGGAAAACGTCTTTATAATCCCCAGTATAAACCCAAAATATACCCCGATATCCCTATATTACCCATATATAATCTCCAAGACAACTGCAGAATATCCAACTATATCCAAAGAATCAGCCCCCAGCTTGAGACTCTTGTTGTGTGTGCTGGCCTTGTGGGAAACGAAAAGTGGAAACGAGGCACGTGCTTCAGTAGCTTGCATGTTCTTTTTTTGCTTCGCAAGCCGACTGCTAGACCTCTGAGATCCAAGCTGTGGGTGGCAGCGGGGCTTCCAGGTACGGCTGCGACCTGACGCTAAAGCATTCTGTTTTGGCTTGCATGTTGTGAATTGAGAATGACGAAATGGAAAGGAACATGGAAACTACTCATCTTAGATGGGCTTCATTCCTCCATTCTCCAAGGAATGAAAAAAGAACATAGAAGCTACGATATTCTTGAGGCTACTCATCATATAAGGGTTCAAACCCTCAACCCTAAACCGGGCGTCCGGCGAGGTGAATCCGGATGGCATCCCAGGGTTGTAGTTTGCCATAGACCCCATGGGTCCCATCCCCATGGGCCCCATGGACCCCATCATCTGCTGTGTTGGCAACGCATGAGCGGCGAACCTCCAGGGATCTCTGCAGGGCACCGGCGTGGAACCCAGAAGTGGAGCAAGGCATTTTGGACCTTTACTTGGGAGTCGGAAGTAGAATCCTGATCTGTAAGTACGTGCGGATCTGTTTATAAAATGTGGACCTGCTTTTTGAGATATACACTCAACCCCTAAACCCTAAACCCTACGCTTCAGATGCGCTGCGCCTGCAGCTGCAGCTTTGAGAATGTGTTGCGGGCACCGAAGTACCACTGGAAGGGCCTGAGCTGATTGAAAGTGCGCATGGGTAGTTCCGAAAATTAAGGTCCCATTTGGTAACCCTGAATAGTAGGTGCCGATATATATTCTATAGCCAAAAAAGAAAAGCATGATTTGAAAATTACCCATATGGGACTGTGTGCTGTAGGGATCGCCATTCTGGGCGTGCACCTTTTACTAGCCTCCAAGTAAGACGAAATGGGTTGTTTTCTCAAAATTGTGGGCTCCTTTAGGTTATAGATTATGTTACGGCACCGAATATTCAAGGGTACCATCACTAAACCCACCTAGGATCCAAGTAAGACCAAGGCCTTGCATGTGGCAACAACCCGACATAACTCTCCATATATACCCTTCCCAACCCATGATAGTAATTTCCATTTTCTTTTCCATTATCCCCTATATTACCCTAAAACTGTGCTGAGCCAAGAGCCGGTAGGGGATGGACATCGCACGACATGAAAGCTATAGGCTAAACCCCTAATATCCCCCGTAATAACCGGTATAAGACTCCCCCCACATGTAGCAGGCAACAAACGGCTTGCAGTGAATCCTGGCATGGCCCACGCATACGAAACGGACAAATGTAAAAGCCGCTCCGGGCAGGCATGCTACTCCCCTCCTCCAAATATTAATCCTCCCCACCTCCTAATATCAAATACTCCTATGGTGGTACATTATATAATATATAGTGGGCATATCTAAAATTAGGGGGGTGGGGGGGCTTCAGATTAGGGGGAGGGGGCTACAATCTTTTTTGCAAGTTGCCTCGTAATTTGGGTCTTAACCCCCATTTTATACTGGGGGTCATACTACGGGCTCTATATCATCATACTATACATACTATCCAACTGCTAGGAGAGCAGCTTGGTCAAGTCTGATGGCAAAAACCTGCTGCAGCCCTTTGGGGCGCAAAAATGGGGAAAAGGCAAAAACCCCGGCTGTACAGGCGCGGCGGCGTGAAGGCACTAGAACGCTTTGTGTGCGACAAGCGTGCCGAACGCAGGCAGGCAAGGCACTAACCTAAGGCGTACCCCAAAACCTAAAGAAGGGAGAATGCTAATGAGTGGAGCAGTACCTAGCATCGAATGTCTTGGACTCTTACAAGACGTCGCATTTTGGTGGGCAGCCTCAGAGGTGCAACTCCATCTTGTCCACTTCGAGCCTGTCATGTGTCTGGTGAGCTCTGGAATGGCTCTGCCTTCCGTAGAAGGAGAGTTTAATTCCCCGGACGTGTTGCCCAATCTTGACAGTGAACTTGTGAGCATCATTGTTTCCAAAGGAGCCGGTAGACCACTTTGGCACCCACTTTCTGCCGATTAGATAACCCAGAACCAACAAGCTGTCCTGCCCTGCAGCAAGTTTGAGAATGCCCCTGTCCTTGTGAAAGTTGAAGGTAACCCAGAACGAGATGTGCAACGGGCGCTGAAGCCTGAGTCCTTTGGTCTCCATGTATCCACCCAAGTTTCTGCGTGCTGCTTTGTCCGCCCATGCGAACAGGTTCATTCTTCCTGATCTCGTCCTCTTCGCATTTCCATTCCAGAGGCACTTGTCCTTGTCAAAGTCGCAGGTGATGGGATCAGAGAGGACGTCCGGTTTCTTCCCGCTCGTTGACGCAATGAACTGATTCAGCACCCTTCTCAGGATGTTGCGCGCGTGCTTCCTAGCGCGGTGGCGTCTAATCCTGCGCTTGTACCTGTTCATGTCTCTCTTGATCGTGTTCTTCACAAGGTTGTTGTAAGAGGTTGCATAATGGCCATTCGCAACGAGGTCCCAAATGTCCATGGCTGCGATGCGACGCTGCTGTTGATGGCTCTTCTCGGCCATCTGCAGGATCAGGTTCGTCTGCAGGAGCACGAGCTGGGTAGCGCAAGATGCATGCATGCCAGTACCCGATCTCCAAGTTGCCTCCTTCAGTATCTTCCCAACCGTTGTGCTGACCATCTGATTGAGCATGATAGCCTGCGTCATGCGCATCGTCTCACTTGCTGTGGGATCCAGCAAGGAACCCATCCACGCCGAGGCGTGCATGATAGGCTCAAGCTCACTGTTGTACTCCTTAATGAACTTGAACCAGTTGGATCGCCTTCGGTAAGCCCACAGGTTTGCCGGGTCTATGTTGCTTTGATGCCAAAGAAAGATATTCTGGCGTCCAGACTTCTTGCTCCCACCGAGCTGGAGTAGCGTTTCCAGGAAACTGTAGGCCATTGTTACAGCGTAGGCCAGCGTAGGGTTCGTGAAGCCTTGGAAGGGGGCCAAATTCCCCAAATACATCACAGCTTGGCGATTTCCCTCCTTCAAGTCCTTGCCTAACACGTTGTTCCAGACCAAAATGCTGGTTGCTCGCATCTCCTCGTACAAGACATGGAATTTTCGCATCTCAAGCTCACTCTTGAGTTTAGGCACGAGGAGGTAATTCGGGACAGATGTCTGGAAGCTGCCGACACGGACCAGCTCTTCTCTGGCCTTCTGGATGTGTGCTTCCGCATGCGAGGCCTCCCATTCCATCCCTGCAGTTCGTGCGGCTTGAAGCAGGAAGCTGGTGTTCGTCAGGGCGCGGTGGATCTCCGGGCTAATCACACCCTGGCGCCAGGCTGCTTCGACTATGGAGCTCGAGACACCACCGTCACTGAGGTCGTTGAATACTTTCATGGCATCAGTGCTGATGCCAAAAAGGCTCAGTAATGCGCATCGCAAGGACACACACCACATGGCACAAGCTTCAATGTGGTTCGGAAAAAGCCTAGCAAAAGCTAATGAAATGGCCAACTCAGGCGACAAACATCCACATTGGGCTCCCGCGCGTGCAAGAAAAGCACAATGACCTCAACATTGTCTGCGCTCATTTGCGATGCTTTGTGGCAGTCGCTCCTGACAGTGGATACATGCAAATCACAAAATTGCAGAATCAAACTGAACTCAGACGTTCAATCCATGATAATAGTTGCAAACCACCAATATGTATACATGTATATATATATATAAACCCCAAACCCTACGTTCGTGAAACATTGCGCTCAGCTGTTGCAAGCGGACATCTAGCTGTTCCTACAAGCAAGCGGAGCATGGGTGTGATACAAAGGCATTCTTGACTGTTTTAACCCTGCCAATCCCCTCATACAAAATGATCCCAATACTTTGCAACATACCACAATGGATTTTTTCAATATTCGGAGGCTTTATACAGGGGAGGGGATTACTAGAGATGCACACCTCACCGCCCGTGGTGCACGCACCCGCCCTGCAGTTCATGCCATCCGCACCCCGAGGCGGGCGGGCAGGCGGGCAAACAAATTTGACTGCAGACGGCCAAAACCTGTGAGAAGTCGCATGTAATCCCCCTTTATTGAGTTTAGATTATAGCTCAAATGGACCTTCTCTGACAACCAGGACAAGGCGTGTCTACCGCAGTGCTCCGCTCAATCTAGTTCGGAGGCTTGCGCAGTGCTACGCCTGCCACGGTACCAGAAATCCGAAAGCAGGGAGCACGACGCAACAAAGCTGCAGTACCGATTAAAAATGCCCTTCAAGTCCTGAATGGTGCAACCTGCTTTATGGCGCTTGAAGGTGAGTACGCTACATCACATAATGCTTGCAGCTCGCCGGGTCCTTGCAGTCTTCATTGCTTGCAGCGGGCTCCGCGCTAGCTCGATCCACTCACATGGACGTCGTGACAAGTACAAACTGCCACCTCTGTGCTGCGTCAGGAAGCGGTCGTGTAGTCAGGTGGCTTGTAGCGACGGCCTTCCAGCTTGGACGTAGGCTTCAATCAACTCAGGCGTTCGTTGAGCACAACTAGTAAACAGAATCCAGAATGCAAACGGACCACCGTGGCAACATGTTGCACGTGTAGTTCCCATTGGTTTCCCATCCGCCCAAACTCTGAGGTATTTGCAACAGAAGCAAAGATGGTGAGATGAGTGAACGCTGAAATAAAACGTTAACATGCTTTTCACGAGCGTTCTTACACAAGGAGTTCTACACAAGTGCATTTGTCTGTTGATTCAGAAGCAACCTAGGACTGGCCCATTGAGTTTGAGATGCCTCTGCCCAAACTTGTTGAGAAACGCAGCTGGGATGCTTCCTGCCTCAGTCAGGCTCGTCCATCGGACCGTCTATGGGACCTTGCAGCCAGTAGCAACGATAAATGCCTCAGGTTTCATAAAATCACTGCCCTTTCGAGGAAGCCTAGCAGTTGACATCGAGGGATTCCTCCAAGGTCTCGAACTAGATCACGACCTTGCCCAGTGCTGCTGTGAAATCGTGAGCCCTAGGCCTTAGGCCGGGCCTTACCACTGGCATACAGCGACAGGTGTTGACGCTTTCTGTGGCAGCCTCTTTGAGCCAACAAGGATATGTCCGTCCCTTCCCGACCTCATACAACACTTGCACGGCAATGAAACCGGCCCCTGCTTTGTTTAGATGATGCCGGCATTGTGCAAAGCAGCTCTGTGAGCGTCCTCACTTACGAGCTTAGCCTCGCAGTTAACAGATTGACCTTGCAACCTATACGTGGTTACAAGGGTGAATTGTGTGCGCAAAGTACCCAGCCATGCATCCACACCATCTTTGCTTTCGCGTTGTCTCATCCAGTTGGAGACGGCCTAGAAGTTGGCAGCAGCAGCATCATCCACTGCGGTAAAACGCAGAAAGAACATTTGCACGCCAAATGGAGGGAAAGGAGCCAGCACGACTCACAGCTAAGTACCATTGCAGTAAGCCACGAAACTTTTGCAAGCATCCAACGGAGGAAGAAAAAGAGCGATTAAGCTCCAGGAAGGTCGCACAACTACAGGAGCCTCATGTGCCACAAGATGCGCAACAAACTTCTTGCCTCTCGCGGCCATGATCTGCCGGACTGCGCCAGTCTGCAGACAGGCTCTAAAATTGTATCAGCACAAACCCCTGCAAGCTTACAATATATGGACGTTCGGAAACACATCGGGATCCGCGGCCTCGACTGAAAGGTAATAAGCTCGTGGCCACCTGAGCAAGGTTGCAGCGGTTGCATGCAAGGCCCAGACGCGCCAGTGCGATGCTTGTTGCATCACATGCAACATCATGCAACAGACCGGCAGGCTGCTCCAAAGAGTTTTAGTCGCATCATCTAAATTGATAGTCAGCTTTTCGTCAACAGCCTTTCGAAACAGCTGCTCTCTATGCCAGAAATCACCCAGGTAAAGCATTCCACTTGCTTTGCTGGGTGGTAGCCTATAGTTTTGATGCTTTAGAACATGGATACCCTTCTGAGAAATCCAGGAATGCTTTGAAACAGGACTCAGCTGTGTCCTGAAGCGCCGGTTCTTGGATTCAAGAATAGCCGGAGTAGCAGACCAGCAGCAGCAAGTTCAGATCAAAACAGAACGTTCAGAAGAAGATTATTACAAATACCATTGCTATTATCAATTACTATTTATGTTACTTTTACTATTAGTATTACTATTGTTCATGGCTATTATCTATTACTATCATTTATTACTGGGCCTGGAGATTCTCCGGCTCGAAGTTGCAAACTGCTGCGAGCTTAGCCTCAGGTCTCAGCTGTTGGAGTCTCACTCTGGTTCTCTTGCCTGGGCATCAGAAGTTCACATCTTTTCTACCTCCCAAGAAACTCAAATTAATGTCATCCTGCATCAGCAGGCCAGTCTTGCTTCCTAGCAGTTCTTGCTCCTTGGTTCTTGAAAGGACTCAGCGTAATGCAATTCGGAGTTCTGAGCAATGGCAAGACCCTGACACATATCCAACTCAATAGCCGATCAGCTAAACTGCAGTACTGATGACACCCTCTACACAGAGATGCTTTCGCACACTGCATTCTGTCGGATGTAGTTTTCCCACTTGGATTACATGTCTTCACACGGGTTTTGCTGATCCTGTTGCATGTCTCATCCTCTGGATCTAGGGCTGAAGCAGACCACGTTCCTCCCCGGAACTCTAATCTTCATACTCGCGAGGACTCTCATTGTACCATAGAACAGGGATATATGGTCCCTAATTGTCGGTATTTAGGGTATGTAGAGGGTAGATAGTAGTTCGGAGGCTTGCGCAGTGCTCCGCCTGGCACGGCACCAGAAATCCGAAGCCAAGCAGGGAGCACAATGCAACAAAGCTGCCGTACCGATTCAGAATGCCCTTCAAGTCCTACATGACAACTGTCTCCCACTGCACTGAATTGCTTGCATGACGACCAGGCTCGCGACCCTGCTATGCCAACAAGAAGGACAGCGCTGCTCGCAAAAGTCTTTTGAGCAAAGGTCCTTTCTTCCCTGGGTCCTGCAAGAGTCTGGCCCCATTAGCGGGAGGCTTTCCAAGTTTGTCCAAGTTCGAGATGTCAGAAAAACCTGTTGGCCGCCGTTTTCGCGGAGCTAAACATACCTACTAAACATGCTAAACTCGCGCAGACTGCGCTCACTTGGCCAGGAAGCTCACCAAGTAGGCAGGGTAAATTTGGTAGTCCCGGTACGACATGAGCGCAAAGAAGCCTGACCCTGGCACCACGTCGCCACGCACAGAGTCATGGTGGTCAGGCGGTTTGATCAGGTTTCGGGTGTGGACCTTGCCCTCTGCGCTGTCTGTGCTGTCGTAGGTTCCATCAGTCATCTGCGCAATGGTGCCCGCAGCGAACCGGCAGAGAAGCATCTGACGGGTGCCCGTGGTTGGGCAGTCATAGCAGTAGTTCTTCTGGTCGCAGTACTTCGCATTCTCGGCCGTGTACGTCGCCTTGCCGAACATGTTGTTGGTTTCCCTGCTGTAATTCTTGTCGATGCCCACTTCGCCCCGACAGATAAGCCTGCCGTCCGTCTTCCCCGTGCCATGCTTGACCCAGAGCTCATTTGCCGAGCCCTTGTTGCGTGGCTTCTTCTTGAGGGCCTGGCGTGTGAAGTAGTAGTTATCCCAGAGCGCTGGGTTCACAACACGCTCGATCTTGGTGATGACTCGATGCCAGACGTTCTTCGTTGCGCCGAGGCCAGTCTCATCCCTCATGAGCTGCTCCACTTGGTTGTACTCCTCGGAGCCTTCAGGCACATCATAGAACTGAGGGGAGGACATGTCCTCAGCTGTGGGTTCCCACTTGAACCAGCCCTCGTTGGGATACTGCACCTCTCGCTCAGCGACCTTTCGCTCCAGGCGCTTCACCTTCCCATGCTTCCAGCCACTGCACTCAGCTCCACAGACGCCACGCGGCCATTCTGCTTCAGAAACCTTCGCAGGTCCGCCACCGCCGCCTCCGGATCCTCCTCCCAGTCAAGATCCAGAGCCAACTGTGAGCTTCGTTCGGCTGCTGCAAGGCCATCAGCCACAGCTTGCTGGGCATCTTGGGTGCTAGGCATGAGCCCCGTGAGATGCAGGCGCTCGACCTGCGCTGCATGCGTGAAGACGCGGCCTGCGCCTTCGGCTGCGGCTGCTGCTGCTGCTGCTGCTGCTGGGGGCGCGGCAGATGAGCTGGAGGCCGGCTGGCTTGCTGCGCTTGCTGTGCTGCCGTGCTTGGCATCCCAATCCCGGGCAGTCTGCTGGTAGAGTGCCGTGGCCTCCTTGAAGATGATCCCAAAGTTGGGCACCAGCGCCAGGGGCATCGCCTTCACCTCACTGAAAAGCAAAGAATGACACTTTATGAACAATGTTGTCCCACAGAGCCATGGGGGCCCAGGCCTTGCGCTCGAACTTGGAGGCCCGGTTCACCTGCACCGCCAGATGGTCAGGGCCAGGCTCGACCTTCTTGGAGTCCGAGTACTTGCCCTCACGATCCCCAGTGACGGTGATGACGGGCTCATGCTTTGCGAAGGCATGGTCCAGCTGCAAGGCCTGGTCGTAGTCGTAAGGAACCCAGCCCTTGCCCTTTGAGGTGCAGTCGTACATCCAGCAATGCTTTGGCATCACAGGCTGCTGGAAGACTGGTCTTGATTCAATGCTTGCTGCAGGCCGAGGCATGTCATCGAATGAGCGCATTGCCTGCGCGAGGGCCTGGACTGCGTCCAAGTTGGTGTCCGTGAACACGATGGTTCTTGGGCCAATCGGCCAGGCACCCGATCAGCACCCGCACAAGGCCAGGAAAGTCTCTAGACCAGCCGAAGATGCCTGCACCAATCATGGGCAGCGCGAGGCTTTCTACGCCCAGTCGTCCTGCTACATGAAGCAGGTGGCAAATGACACTGTGCATTGACTGCTCTGTGCGCGGTGCCGCCAGCTCAGGCGCGCAGATATGCAGGACCCTTTCGAAGCCGGCATCACTCAGGCCATGTGCGCCCGTGACCACCACGTCGCCAACTGACAGCAAACCACGGCTGTTGAGGACGCCTTCGCACTCTTCCACGAGGCCCGGGCCACCGCGCCGCTTGATGAGGCCACCAATGCCTGCAACGTTGCTTCTCAGCAGTTGATTTCAGATATTGCGTGGGGATTTGATCAAGAGTTCTCAAGTTCCTCAAGGCTGCCCGGTGGCCATTTGCAGAATTCACCAACGCCTTGGTGCGCGCGCCATCAATGAGGTCACCGCCCTTTGGGCCTGCCATGCTGGTGCAAATGATCCCCAAAATGACTGAGGTCCTCGCCGCACTTCCACCTAGCACGCATTCGGGAGCCTGCATTGAAGCAGCGTGGTAGAGGTGGAGGAGGTGGCAGCGGGCGATGCGAGTGCATCGGGCAGGTTCCACCAGACTGCCGTGGCCGTTGCCTTTCGCAGGATTTCCCGGCCCTCCGGTGTTCCCAAGAGTTCGGCTTGGCCTGGCTCCAGCGGGAGCTCCCGACACTCCATCCTGGAGCACAAAAAATTCTTCAGGATCTGCTGACACATGGCCAAGGTGTCTTGCGCGTTCTCTGCGAGGCAGGAGATCTGGGCAATGATGGTTGCCTGCTTGATGGAGACCACCTTGCATGGAACGCCTCTTGAGCATTTGATGGACGTGCACGTGACGTTCAGCTGCTTGATGAGCTCTTGCTTCACATCCTCACACACTCTCACAGACTCACAGGTAACTCTGGCATCAAAATGCTTGCGCAAAGGTCCTGGTTTCTGGAGTGGCAGAGGGTTGCAAACTGCTGCGGCCGGCAGCAGGCCTCCAGCGCTGCCATTGCTGCGTCAACGTTCTGGGCCTTTCCACAGAGCTGGAGGGACCAGGCCATATCCCAACAGCCCCACTCGGGGATCTTGGCCAAGCTATGGTCCAACCAAACCTTCTTCAGGACTGCATCAGCAAGGCCATGGAGTGCGTGGGCAGGAGGCTCCCACCACTTGTCCTGGCAAGTCTGGCAGAAGCACCTGCGTCACAGAAATGAAGCTTCATGATGCTACATATGATGCTACATGATGCTTTATGAATCATCATGCTCCTGCCACTCTCAGCTTGAGGAAAGTAGCTTCCGGCCTCAGCTCCTGCTCTAGCTCCTTGGCCTGCACACACCGCGCCATCTCATGCCATGCGCAGCCATCACATGCCATGCGCAATGCGTACAATTAACCCACTTAAGCAGCAATCTGGGCTGTTACGCTGCTGGGCCTCCTCTTCCAAGGAGGGGAAGAACGCTAGGCTGATGCGGCCATCTGTGAAGTCGATGGAGTAGGCCGGGATGTCGGCACCGCCTTCGTCGGAGTCCCCGTCATCGCGTCCGTGGGATGGAAACCTCTGGCGCAGAAGAGCAGCAATGAAGAGGGTCGTGGTCTGGAAGGGATGGCGCCCGGAGGTACGAGGAGCCACCAAATCCACCGGCGCTTTCACACAGATGTCTTTACAGAGGCTGCGGAGCCAATCAGCGGCCTTGCCTCGCAGAGTGGCTGTGGCCTGAGCAGATCGCCATCAAAACATGTGCGCATGGTTCGGGATGTAGTACGACATACTGCTTTTTGCTGCAATCCGCCTCTTTGAAGTCCACCTCCACATCCACTTCCAGGGTTTCGAGATGCCGCTGGGTGGCGCCCCATCCTCGCTGCAAGAGCCTGGCCTCAGCGCTGTGAGGCTGGCCCTGGAAGAGGCGCACGTCCTCGGCACGCTTGCAGCCGTAAGATGTGCTTTGCATGGCTTCTTGCATGTTATGCGCTACAAGTAATATACTTTACACACAAACATGTGACAGACTTGCAGTGGACTCAGAGGGTCCTCGGCATGGACTCCCATCGACCTGACGTAGTCGCTGACCTCGGCCACGCCCTCACCACTACCTCGCCAGGCAAGGATCACAGCCACATCGGCTGCCATAGAGTTGGCCTCCTGCAGGAAGAGCACACCGGTCTCGCGGCAGTTCTGAAGCTTTACTTGCATGGAGGGCCGGCAGCTGATCCGGCGCCAATCTGCATGTTGACTATGCGAGGCCTGGCCACTCGAGCCTGAAACCTGGTCCTCAAATCGGAAGGTCACGGAATGCGTGCAGGTCCTCGCTGGTCCAATCCTTGGGGTGTTTCATCCACATCTGGATCATCGCCTCCTCCTCATTGAAGGGCCGCAGAGAGAACTGAATAGGCCCAGAGCACCACTTCAGGAGCTTTTGCTTTGCAGCATTTGCAGCTGCACAGTCGAAGTGATGGTTGTCCAGCATGCACCCCCCCAACCAAAAGATCCGGTAGACAGCGACTTGCCACTTGTCCCAGCACCTCGCCATGATGTCGGACTCCGTCAAGTCAGACTTCACGAAAAGCTGGTGGTCCCTAAGCTGCAGGGCCTGGGATGCTTGGGATGTTTGGGATGGCACTTTGGGCTTCACACCCAGGATAAAGACACTGAGGCCATGCAGGGAGGCCAAGGTTTTCAAGGTGCTGTCTCCGGCAACCTGCTCGCTGCTGAGCCCTGAGACGTGCGCAGGATCGGAAAGCTGGATGTCCTGCAAAAAATGCTCCGTCAGCCTCCGTGCTGCAGCAAGCCCGTCCTTTCCTTCCTGCAAGCTTCCTTGCTGCGCCGCCAGCCTGGCGGAAATTGATGGATGGGCCTCTTGCAATTTCAAGTTCAAGTCCCTGAGGCCGGCGGGGACTGTGTGCAGGAACCGCATCTGAGGCTTCTTGATGCCAGAGATCACGTTCTCCTCAGCTGCAGGCTCAATCTCCGGCAGCACTCCCTTGCGGCTCTTCTCCACCATATCCGCCCACTCGTCCAGAGTATAGTCGGCATTGCCCTGGTAGGCCGTCTTCGCTGGGGCATTCTTTGAGAACACGATGCAGACCCTGACCCCATCCACGTCGGTGTCTTTTCGGAGCTGCCGGACCTCATGGGCAAAGTCCGAATCGCCTGAGATCACCACAACCAAGGCGCCATCCTTCTCTGCCTGAGTTTGCTGCCGCCAGTGCCTGTTGGCTTCAGACATCAACCTCTTCAGCTTGTCGTCCACAGAGCCCGGCTTTTGGTCTGCACACACCAAGTTCACACCCGCGACGTTCATGTCCTGCTGCACCATGGGGTGTGGCTTCCAAGGGCTGTCCACCGAGAAGTTGAAGACGAATTCCACCTGTTCAGGTGGGTGCAGGTGCGCAAGTCACAAACTGACAAACTCAGAGCAGGCTTAGCATGTGGTCCCCGCCTGAAGTCGATGCTCTGGATGGCCCTTTGGGAACCAGGGCCCTCGGAAGAGCATCTCCTTCAGCACATCGAAGCAAATGGGCCGTGCGTTGCCAGGCTTCAGGCGCGGCCGGAGCTTGCTACCACTAGACCTCTCCAGGAGCCACACGCCCTGGCTGTCGCACTCGAACTCTGCATTGGGAAGGGGGCTGTTCTCACCATCATGGAAGATGTGGATGTAGCTCAAGGGCGCCTTTGCCCTCGAAGGCGCTGCTGCCTCTGCTGCCGGGGCTGTGGCTGTCCCACCCGGCACTTGGCCATCCGAGACAGGGGCTGGACTTCGATTGGCTCGTCTCCGTTGGAGTCGAAGATCTCCAATGCCCTTGCACCTGAAAGATCATCCCACCAACGAAGATGCCCTGAAAGGTCAGCACGATGCTCATGGTAGCCTCGACCTTACGAATCACCCTGTCCGGGTCCACCATGGTGATGTCGTCGGCCGTTGCAACCACCAACTCGGAGGCCAAAGGGCTCGCCGGGATCGGAGGGCTGGCAAGGCTCACGGCCAGGGAGCGGCGTGCACATTTCAGCTTCCCCGCTTTTCTCTTCCTTCTTGCCCGTTTGAGTTGGAATGGAATTCAGAAATGGAAACTACTATTAGTGGGTTATATAGGGACTACTTTCTAAGGATCCATTCTATCATTCCCAAACTAACCAAAGGCCAGCTTCTGGAGCATCCGGTCGATGAAGCCTGGGCGAAGCTCCGTGGCACGGAACTCCCAGGAGGCAGCCTCGGGTGAGGCCGCCAGGATCTCCAAGGTCACCTGAGTGTAGGCTCATAGTATCCCCCTCAATTATTTCAGAATTTAGGGTTCAGGCTCTAAACTCCTAGCATCCACCCCTAGAACAGTCCCCTACATACCCTGCCCTAAAGGAGTTTAGACTACAGCTCACCTGTTCCTCAGCGGCCACAGCGACAACCTTTTCGGGCGTCAGGTCACCGAAGGGCCCATCCACGGTCGACACACAGAGCACCGGCATTGAGGTTGGGAGAGTTCGGCCCCTTCTTCTGGAACTAGCTTACTCAGCTTTACATTCAGCGGCTGACGGCGGCGAGAACCATGCATCATGCCCAGAACTGAGCAATGCCTAGGCTGCTTTGGCATAAGCGGCACGTCCCCTTCTATGAACAAAGAGCACGCATACTAGGGCCTGCAGGGTTCGGCAGTGTCTGCCAGGCGCTCTGCAGGAAGGGGGTTCACTTGTGACT
>CAJNIZ010009044.1:3231-13873 GCA_905231905.1 Symbiodinium pilosum
CCTTAACAGCAACCCAGCATTTTGTGAGTCTGGAGGTGGTGAGATTTTGAAGCCTGGAAATCCTCTTTGCATCAGAGATACCGTGGTTGTGTTCGTAAGGTTCTCGTAATCCCCCGGCCCTTGCAACAAGAATGCCACGGCTACAGTTTACATGTGTGTATATACTTATATGTGTAATTACAATGTGACACATATATTCATGAGGAGAAACAAAAAAGCAAATGAATGCACAATCAGCGGCTGGCATTTCAGGCTGCCATAGGGAGGGACGGTTTGGGGTTTAGGCTTCTCATTCTCTCTCTCTCTCTCTCTCTCTCTCTCTCGCTCTGTCTCAGTCTTGAAGCTATTCCCAGCGTTCGCCTGGAGTTTTTCAAGCCAACCTGGGTACAAAATTCAAAAAGGCCCGATGATCGCTCTACAGTCCTTTCGTGAGACACTCTTATCCTTTGGGGGCCTGCATAAATTTAGGCCCGACCTCAGTATATTGTCGTCCTTATGCTAAGGACTCCCAACAGGAGCCCCTGTTTTTTAGAAACCACCTATCATTATCAACCCCCACTATCGAATCCCGGTTGCCATTTCATTTTCTCTTTCCATTGTTGGGGTAATATCCCTGAACCCGGCAGGCTAAACCCTAAACCCAAAGCCATACATAACATCCCTGAGCGCTATATAACTCCGATACAACTCCGATATTGTGATCAGCTCAGGACTTTCAGGAAGAGTGCGGCCGCAGACTAGGGGAGGTAGAGCTGGAGGAGCAGGTTGGGGCTTTCCATCCTAATGCCTGAACCCTAAACCCCAAACTCCAAACCACAAACCCTAAACCCTTAGGGTATAGGGTTCAGGGATTCCCAAGACTACGGGTCCTTCTCTGAGATCCGCGGCTTTGCTACAATTGAGGACCCTAAACCCTAAACCCTAAATCCTAAATTCTAACCCTCAACCCTAAATCCTAAATTCTAAGCCTAAACCCTAAATCCTAAATTCTAAGCCTAAACCCTAAATCCCAAATTCCTAAGCCTAAACCCTAAATCCTAAATTCCTAAGCCTAAACCCCTAAATCCTAAACTCCACACCCTAATTACATGTCCGAATTTTGGGAAGCTCGGCTAGGTGATCTTGGATGAGTGCTTGGAGAAATACCAGACAGTGCAGGAGAACGTCTTTGAGGATCGCCGGCTGACGAAAAATCGTATGGTTTAGGGTTTAGGGTTTCGGGTTTAGGGTTTAGGGTTTAGGGAAAATCATATGGTCTCTGATCGTCATGGGTGTAGGGTTGCTAGGATTCAAGATATACAGCAGGATTCAGGCTTTCAAGTTGTTTCAACAAGGTTCCAGACATAGGTTTCTTGCAGCTGCAGTTTCCTAATTTATGATTTAGCTCAGCATAGGCATTACCTTTCATCTTGAGAAATAGCCCAGAAATAGCACCCCAAAATGATGAGGCTGATTCTTTATTTTGTGTTATATACGTCCATTCTGCTTACCCCAAGTGTGCTTAATTTTTCCGCCTCATACTAATATTAAACAACCCCCCACCCCCAATGTCAAATACTCCTCATGAGAAACCTCATATACTGGGTGCCATATTTGACATTAGATGTGTGTGTGTGTGTTTGATACTAGTTTGAAGGGGTTACTTGAAGCTTGCATTTTTCCGATTGTTACTACCAATGCCATCTGCTGTAACGATGCTTTTTATCGTTTCCCCGTTTGTGCTAAGCTGCAGTAGGGGCGTGAATCCCGATAATGATCCTGATATGCTTGTATTCAGGTATACCCGCATTGTATTTGGTCAAACTGTCTGTATGGCAGCGCGATTTCGAAGTCTTTGACCTCCAACTTCTTCTGTTGATAAAAGATTACACCCTGAACCGTGAATCCGAAAAGCCAAACACCTTGAGCCCTAAACCTGCAGTACTGGCATCTGGATCCCTAGGGCCTAGAAACTGAACCGCCTCCCCTGAACTCTAAAACTTAACCCTAAACCCTAATCCCTAAACCCTAATCCATAAACCTTAGACCCTAAACCCTGATCCCTAACCCCCAAACCCTAAACCGTATTCCCCAAACCCTAAACCAGGAGCTACGCATGCCCAGAGATGTTGCCTTCGAGTTGAAGCAAACCTGGGCCAAGTTTATTGCTTCCAGGGGATTTGAGGCCAGAGGACCTTATGGCCCCTACTCCCCCTACATGTAGAGTTTTTAGGGCTTAGGGTTTAGGGTTCAGGGACATCCCACAGCCTTCCGCCAACACTGCAGGGACTTCAGTGTCTATGATACCCTCCGGCAGTTTCCATGTGAGTTTTGGGGATAGTAATCCTACAGCGGTCTTCGACTCCATGATCCATGCACACGTTCCTCAACCCCAAGCCATGGGTTTAGATTTTTGTTCTAGTTTTCATCACCCAGCTCCCTTTCCAAACCCCCTACACGGTTTAGGGCTTAAGGTTTCCATGTTTTCCAGGTAATGGATACTTAAATGATAGTTTCCCAAAATAAGGGGACCCCAATATAGACCCAAATATATTACAATCCTTATTATGGGGACCCCCAAAAAGGTACCCCTAATCTTGGGAAACACCCAAATGGAAGCAAACATGGAAAATGAAATGGAAGATTGGATCTTATGGAGGTTCATAGGAGTGCACCAGCAACTTGGTGTTCCGAGAATCAAGATCCTGTTATATTGGAGTCTATATTGTGCCCCTATATATGGAAACCCCAACATGGTATCTCAAGTTTGTCGTAGCTAAACGATCTCTACGAACTCCCTCAATCCGTACCCTCATCTTCGTCCCCACATGTCTTCAACAACTGCCAGAGAGTATTTGCAGCACGCGAACCCCGGAACCCTATGCCCCGAACCCCTGAAGCTAAGCAACAGGCTGACTCTGTCTGCAGTCTGCAAAATCATGTGCAAACAAACTTTCCTTTCAGTTTTTAATTTCCCTTCATGTAAAAGGCCCTCTTTAGATAGACTCTTAACCCGAAGCACAAGCCTCATGCCGAAGCTCTCGATCCTAAGCTCCAAACTTTGAATCCGAATCCTCCCAGGAAGCGCAATCTCTCCTCGTTTTTTTTTGATCCTGCGAGCAAATCTGAATCACAAGCCTCCAATCCTAGACCACGAGCCTTACACCCGAAGCCCTAAACTCTAAACCCCTGAAACCCTTAACCTTAATCCTAAAGTTCTATACATATCCCTCCAACTTTTTTAAAGCTGCATATCCCTACATGAACAATAGTCTAAACTCCTAGTATCCCCCTTAATAAACCCCTTGGCAATCCCCTATAAAATCTCTATATAATCCCCTATAAAACCCCCCTTAAGGAGTTTAGATCCTAAACCCTAAACCCCAAATCCTAAACCCTGTATCATCCCCTATATAACCCCCTTTAAGGAGTGTAGACTATAGCTCACATGGGTTAAGATGGAGATGGTCTAGGGTTTAGACTATATCCCTACATGCCCCTTGGAAGGGACAACCCTAAACCTCACATGAGTAGTATTCTATTTGGGGATACCATGGTACCCAATATAGAGTAAGATTATATCCTCCTTTTGGGGTATAGTCTTTTATATAAGGAATATAATCTTACTTACTAGGTTCACCCACCAAAAAAAACCGTTACTTAATATAACCCCAATATAACCCCAATATCTATCCCATAATATAGTAGCTTCCATTTTCTTTTCCATTATCCCTATATAACCCCAATATTACTAGGTTCAACCACCCAAAAAAAAACACTGAACCCTAAACCCCACATGATCCCTGCAGAGGCTGCCGCCGAGGCCATCTATGCCGCCTGCTTTGATGCTGCCCCGAGCCTTCAGGGGCTCTTCAAGACCCCAAGGCGCCTTGTGTGAGCCAAAGTCGAAACTTCTTAAAGCTGGGTTATATGGGGGATTATATAGGGTTTAGGGTTTAGGGTGTTTGGGGTTTAGGGTTTAGGGTATAGACTCCTTGAAGGGGGTTTATACAGGGGATTACATAGGGAGTAGTATAGGGGTTAGTAAGGGGGATACTAGGAGTTTAGACTATAGCTCATGACATTGTAGGGATATGTGAAGTTATGTAGGGTTCAGCTTTTTTTTTGGATTATATAAGGTTTGTGTAGGGTTGTTTCGGCTTCCGTAGGGATATGAGAGTTCTATAGAGTTCAGGAATTCGGGCAGTAATGGAGTGCGAAAAAGAGAAGAACATGGAAGATATCATGGCTGCTACTATTTGGGGCGTAGGGTCCAGTGTCAAGGCCTTCGGGTTAATGTCTCTGACGTGTCAGGGTTCAGAGTTTGGGGCAGGTTTTAAGGCGTAGGGTTTTCTCAACGTTTAGGTTTTAATCTAAGCCCTTAAGCCCTGACGCCTAAAGCCTCAAGGGAAGAGGGCACACAATCCTGGAGATGACCTGGTCACAGGTCCCCTTCAGGATCTCGCTGGGCAGGAAATGGCTTGGGCATAATCATTTGGGCTGTAGCAGCAGAAGTCAGGGTTTGGGAGGTTGTCGTTGGGGTTCAAGGTGGAGGAATTCACGCGCACCGTGCCTCACTCTTTGGAAAGGTTTACTGGTAGTTAAATAATTGGAATGAATCTGGTTGACGCACTCCCGCACCCGAAGCCCAAAAGCTGATGAATGCTCAACCCCTCCCTAAACTCTGAACCCTAAACCTTAAATCTAGACTGCTTAATTCAAAGCCCTAAATACCTAACCCTGAGCCCTAAACCTTTGACCCTGAACTAAACCCCAGATACCTAACCCTGAACCCTAAACTGGCAATCCGCAGCTCTAAGCCTCTCAGCAGGGGTGTCATGCAGAAGCAGTCTTGAGCAGGTGTGTTCTATTTACTTCAACCATAGGCGCCAAACAAGGCCTGAACCGCAAGCCTTCCTAAGCCCTAGACCCTAAACCAAAATCCTGGCCATCTGAACCCCAACGCTTAGCCACCCACAGGTCCCTCATGGCTCTGCGCCTCATGGGTGGAATCACAAACATCCTCAACCTCTGCGACAATCCGCCCGCCATGAAGACACAGGTCACAGAGCTGGTAATGATGTAGTTTAGGGAATTGGGGTTTAGGGATTTAGGGTTTGGGCTTTAGGGATTTAGGTTTTAGCAGTTCAGGGTTCAGGCTTCCGCTGTCACTTAGGGTTTACGTTCCGTGCGGGCCCAGAACCCTAAACTCCAGAACCCTAAACTCTAAACCCTTGACCCAAAATCCTGAACTCTAAATCTTGACCCCAAGCCTTGAAGCCTTAAGCCTGAACCTTGAATACTTGTGGAAACCTAAACCCAGAACTAGACCCAGAACCCTGCATGCCGTAATATGGTAGTTAGCCAAAATAGGGGGACCCCAATATTGACCCCAAAATATTACAATCAGGGTTTAGGGTTTAGGGGTTTTGAGTTTAGGGTTTATGGCGGTTTGGGGTTTAGGGTTTGGGGTTTAGGGTTTGGGGCCTAGGGTTTAGAGTTTAGGGTAATATCCCTCAACCATAAAGCTTCGGCCTCACATTGTAGTTTCACTTTGCTGTTCCAGTACCCTGGGAGCTTCCATCTTCTTTTTCCAGTCGCCAGGTGAGCTATAGTCTAAACTCCAAGTGTCCCACTTAACAACGCCGATAATACTGACCTATGTAATCCCTAATATAACCCCCTTTTAAGGAGTTTAGACCCTAAACCCTAAACTTTAAGCCCTAATCCTGAAACCCTAAACCCTACACCTTACATAATCCCCTATATAACCCCCCTTTCAGGAGTGTAGATTCTAGCTCAGGTGGAAGCGCTGGGCTCGCGACATTTTGATCGAGATCCGCAGCCTCCGCGCGTGGCCATCTTGAGAGATGCCATGGTTGATGTGGCTGCTTGGATTTAAGATTTGGGGGTTTAGCGGTTTGGGGTTTTGGGTTTAGGGTTTGGGGATCTTGAGTTAAGGGTTTAGGGTTTAGGGTCTGGGGTTTAGGGGGCTTAGGGTTTAGGTTTTAGGGGTTTAGAGGTTGAGGGGTTTAGGGTTTACGTAGGCTTTCCTGAAAGTAGGCTTGCCATTTTGGGATCCCAAGATAAAGGATTGTAGCATATGGGGGTCTATATGCTGTCAAAATTATCGTCTCTTGCTGGGACCCTCTCATAATACGGGGTTGAATATTGCGGGACCCCTAAAAGGCATCATCATTTTGAGAAACCCCCCATGTCCAAGTCGTGAGTCAGAAGCCACAAAAGCCAGGACCCGGGGGTTTTTGTATGAAAGACATATGACCTTACTTCGTTCAGCAATCAAAGATCACACCCCTCCAAGACTTAAGCCGTAAACCTTAAACCTTAAAACCTGAATCCTAAACCTTAAACCCTAAACCCCTAAGCCCTTAACGCCCTTGACGCCCTTAACCCCTTAACCCCTAAACCCGAACATCCAGGTTGTCATGGAGCTTGGAGGACCGGGTTGCTCCTGAACCCTAATATATGCGGTTTAGGGTTTAGGGTTTAGGGTTTAGGGTATGCTCTATATACACCCGTTATGGTAACTCATTTTAAGTTCCTTCAGCCCAAAACCCTAAACCCTATATACCCCATATTTATATGCATACATACGTATATATATATATATCTACACCCATCATGGTAACTTAATTTAAGATCCTTAACAGCAACCGAGACCCTAAACCCTAAACCCTAAGAGGACTGTCACCAAAGATGCGAGCAGCCCTGAACGCAGTCCTGAACTACATCGGTGGGGCGAACCTCACTGGTGCTTAACGTTAGGGGTTTAGGGTTTAGGGTTGAGGGCTTGGGGTTTCGGGGTGTAGTGGTTCAGGGTTTTAGCGTTTTAAGGTTTGGGGTTCAGGATTTAGGGTTTAAGGGTTTAAGGCTCCTTTAGCGGGGCAGGAGAGGGTAAAGAAGTGAATCCCAAGACCTTTCTTAATTACCTGTTTCCCAATTTTCTAATTTTGTAGGTGTGTGTGTGCATAAAAGAGGAAAACTTACTTATCTATATCCTGTTTATCTATATCTATACATATCTATGTGCCAAAAATAGTACCTCTCTTAGATGTCCCACTGGCGCCTGATCATAAGTAAGGAACTGCTACATCGTAAGCGAATACATTGGCCGCATCAGGATCATCCACCGCAGTTGGCAGGTGGCAGGGTTTAGGGTTTAGGGTTTAGGGTTTAGGGGCTGCAACCCTTGCAGGGGTTCTGAGCTTTGCTGGGTTGCTGTTGAAGAACTTCAGGTAAGTGGCCATAGTGGGTAGATGTAGTCATTAATATGGTTTCCCCAATGTAGCAACTTAAATCAAGTTCCGTAAATTCCTATATTCCCTCCAGTGTTTCATTTTCCATCTTCTTTTCCATTCGATTCTCCATTATGGGGGGATAATACCCTTCAGATTTAGGATTTCGCTTTTTGGGATCCCCCAACTGTCTATTCTGCTTCCAACCCTAAACCCTAAACCCTAAACCCCAAAGGTCGCCAACAACAAGCCTGTTGGCTCTGAAGAGGAGGAGGAGTCCCAACAGGGGGAAGATCAGTCGCAGGATGCGTCAAGTGTCTGGGTTGCTGTTAAGGAACTTAAATTAAGTTACTATATTGGGGAAACCCTATTATTTACTATATATACCCATGATGGTAACTTAATTTAAGTTCCTTAACAGCAACCCAGGTGTAGCAGGAATGAAGTCCGAGTCTCAGATGGCATCCACTGCATCCACCACCAGCACGGATGGGAGGGATGGGAAGACGAGAAGTGGGAGCCTCACTCCCCAGATGACAAAGTCTGATGCCACAGCCACTATGAAGAGCACGTCTTCAGAGATGAAGGTGCCCACGAATTTCAAGGAGATGTTTTTCTTCAATGCCGCTGTCATGGGGTTCGGCCAGAACAACCAATGGATGCAGCTAATCTTGGACCAGTTCGATGACATCGTGGTTCATGCTGCTGACTCATACCGTCTGCAGGAGCTATGAGATTCAGGGCTCGGGATTCACTGACATGGGATTGCAAGTAGGGGTCGTTGTGAGTAAGGGGCTGTTCCACGACATCTCACACTCTGATCGTTCCATCCTATGAATCGCCGTAAATGGCTCGCTTCTTGTCGTGGGATATCTGAATATGACAAACACTCACCCTAGACTCAAGACTTTACTGTCGAACCCAAAATCCCACATAAATTCCACATAACTCCCGCATAAATCCCACAGGAATTCCCCACAAATCTCACAATTCAGGAGGAATGCGACATTCTGTCGCTGGTGCTAGCGCAGCACAAAGGCCCACTTTTCATCTTTTGGGGCTTTCTTCGGGGCGTGGGAGTTGCCACCTCTTTGAAAAACTGTGCGGGCGGTCAAGGGATTTTGCCTTTGTCCACTGTAGAGATTTGGCCCTCGAGGAGCCCAGAAGAGGCTCTACTGGGTAGGCCCCCGG
Organism: Symbiodinium pilosum; assembly: GCA_905231905.1. Taxonomy (NCBI): domain Eukaryota; class Dinophyceae; order Suessiales; family Symbiodiniaceae; genus Symbiodinium; species Symbiodinium pilosum. The sequence continues at coordinate 11,658 of CAJNIZ010009044.1, forward strand.
GATATTTAATATTTTCCCTAATGGCTTTAATAAGGGGACCCTATATACTAATATTTTTCAAGGGGTTTTAGGGGCCAACCTAGTCTATACGTCCACTCTCCTCCTCCTTTTGTCTTACCCAGTATGGGCGTAAAGGCTGACGTGTTTCTTCAGTGTTTGACCTTTGACCACCCTAGTAATGGGTGGGAACAGCCTAAGCAGGCCGGGCGGGAATTTAGGGTTAAGGGTTTCGGGTTAAGGGTTTAGGTTTAAGGGTTTAGGGTTAAGGGTTTAAGGTGTTTGGTTAAGGGTTTAGGGTTGAGGGTTTAGGGTTTCCCAAAAACTAAGGTGCCTTTTGTGGGTACTATATCTTATATGGAATATATGTCGGGTTTAGGGATTAGAGTTTGGGGTTTGGGGTATAGGGTTTCCACAAGAATTAAAGGTACCATTTTTGGGGTACTGCAGGCGATACATAAAGTTTAGGGTTTAGGGTTTAGGGTTTCCGAAAATGAGGGGTTCCCTTTTTGTGGGTCGCTAGAAGAAGGATTCTTGTATTTTGGGGTCCATATTGCGGCCCCCTATTTGGGTTACCCTCAAAGTGTTGATGAAGGGAATTCTTCACCACCAGCGCAAACCTTAGGAAGCTCTCTAAACCCTAAACCCCATAGTTCAGGGACGCTAGGTGGTGGCATGTTTTCTTCCATCAGCTGCATACCTTGCAGAAGTTGCAGGGTGCAGAGGGCAAGACGGCCCACGTTTTTGCGATTGCAGGATTTTCCAAGTATCTCATCTGAAGAAATCGCCAGTTGCTAATCCCTAAGCCCGAATCTCTAAACCAAAAATCTTATCCCCGGACCCTAAGCCCTAAACCTAATGCCTTATTCCTAAACCTTAATCCCCAATTCCTAAAACCTCAATCCTTGAACCCCAAATCCTAATCCTAAGCCCTATACCCTAGACCATAGACCTTAATCTCCGACCCTTGAGCACTAATCCCTAAAGAACCTAAACATATTGGAACCCTGTGAGGCAGTAAGGTACGCCTGACCGACTTCAAAGCCATCATGTTGGCCTCTTTACGCTCCTTGCTTCCCAAGGTCTGGGGCTGCGGGGACACAGGTAGTGCAGGGTTTGGGGCTTAGGGTGTTTAGGGATCGGGTTTAGGGTTGAGGGTTCACCGAAATCTTATACCTCTGAACGTTGAGCGCGGAACCTGGAATGCTAAATTCCCAACCCTCAACCTCAAACCCTGAACCCGGAACCCTTAGCCTACGGTACTGGCGCAGGACTGGGACTCCAACCACGAAGTCGCCTGGAACTGGCTCTGGGAGAACACGGAGAGGATCCTGCGTGCTCATGTAGGCAAGCCCGCAGTCCACCAGAAGGCTGGGGTTTGGGATTTAGGGTGTAGGATTTAGGGTTTAGGATTTAGGATTTAGGGTTTAGGATTTAGGATTTAGGGTTTAGAATTGAGGGTTTAGGGTTTGGGGTTTAGGGTTCGCTGCCCTGTTCATCCGAAAGTGGTTTGCATCTACCCTTTCCATTTTCATTCCCTAGTTTCTGGGCGCATGGGATTGTAACACAAACCCTGGGACGTGTCAATTTTGGAGGGTGCTTAACCAGTACCTCTCTACCTCCACCATCCCCATTTTTCAGAAATCATCGAAGTCAGATTTTAGTCATGTATCATATACCCTTTAGCCTGCAAACGAAACCCTAACCTTCGATAACTGCTGAATCTAGAACCACAATCCAAAAATTCTAGGACCTAATCCTGCAACCATAGTCCCATACTCCATGTTCTAATCGCGTTGAACAGGCCCTTGAACGTTTCGTACAGAGCCTCACTGAAGATCAACTTCACCACCTGCGCGAGCAGCTTTTTGCGCGCTTCTTTGAAGAGGCTCCCGCAGCACAGGATTTCTTCAAACAGTCCACCACAAGGCTCGGAAAAATTGCAGTGTTTAGGCAAAATTTTGGGGTTTGTGGGGTACGGGTGTCAGGGTTACGCTCCAGAACTGGGGTAGCCAAGGTATCCAACACCTCAAACCCTAAGACGTGACCTTAGTCAAGGACAGTTTCAGGTGGGTAGTTACCCTTATAAGAGGCCTATATAAACCTCATATAAGCCCATTACCCTTATACGAGCCTTATATGAGCCTTATATGGGGGTACCCACCTGGTAACTACCCACCTGAAACTGTCCCTGACCTAAGGCCTAGCCCATGGCAAAC